>WEKX01026520.1:749273-854789 GCA_013390025.1 Pitta sordida | reverse complement strand
GGGGTGCAGAGGGGGGTGCTCAGCATGTCGGTGTTGGGGTGCAGTGGGGTGCAGAGGAGGGTGCTCAGCATGTCGGTGTTGGGGTGCAGTGGGGTGTGGTGGGGGGTGTTCGGCGTGTCCGTGACTCAAACACCACGCGGCAAAGCATCCCTGCGTGCTTGCCATCGCCATGGCAACCGCCAGGCAATCAGCGATAATTGCGCACGTCGGCCCAGCAACGGGGCCAAATAAACCCCATCCCTCCTTTCGAGGGGCCGGCAGGGGGCGAGACGGGGAGAAACAAAGGGGGCTGCAGCTGCCAATCGCACCCCTGGGCCCTTTGTTGGGATCAGCAGCAGTGGGGGTGCACGGTGGCAGGGCCGCCCTTCCCGTTATTGTGCTGTGGCACTCCTGTGCCCTGGAAGGCATCAAGGGAGGCAGCCAGTGAGCTGCCCAGTCAGCCGTGGGACAGCCTCGGGGGTAACCCCTGCTCGCCCATCAGGCACGGTGCCTCTCACAGAGCTGCAGCTCCTCCAGCACATTCCAGTAGGTGAGCACGCCGTGACTGAGGGCTGGGCTGCCCCCGACCTGGCTGGGCATTATTGAGTGTGATTGCTTGTACCCAGCCACCCACTCATGGTGGGGCTCATCCCCATGTCAGTGACAGCACACAAAGCCTTGTACCCTTCCACCAGCTTGGCCCCCGTCACATCCAGGGCTGGCTGTGATCTCTGGACCCCTGGTGTTGGAAGGAGGCTTGGTTTCCATAGTGGTGATGACCTGGCATTAGTGTTTGGTTTCCCTTCTGCTGGAAGAGCTCTGGGAGTCCCCTGGGTGTCTGTGTGGTGGTACCTGCAGCCATGGGACTCAGGGCACAGAGAGGCTGCTCAGGGTGACAGCGCAGGGAGAGAACCATCCCCCAGAGAGAGGACTGGACTCTTGGGAGAGAAATGGACTCCTGGGAGAGGACCAGGACCAGGACCCCGACTGGGCCGTGGCTGGCACAGGTCCTGACCAGGCACTGAGATGGGCCAAACCTCCCCACCTGAGGGTGGGTGCTGCCTCTGAGGCAGAGAAAGGAGAAAAAGTTGTGCCTTTTAGCCTGGAAGGATTTAAGGGTAAAGAAATGCTTCTGGGGGCGAGCAGAGCTCTCCGGGGGCAAGCAGAGATTCCCGCTCCATTTCCACTGAAGCTTCCTAAGCGCTACCAAAACTCTCAAGGGGCCAGCAGAGCCCCAGGAAGTGTAGGGGTACCCGGGGAAGTGCGCGTGTCCCCACTTACGGGTTCCAGTACCCGGTGGGCAGGCCCGAGGGACAGGGCTGGCTGCCGGGGCCGGGCTGCGGGCACCAGGGACCGGGGGTGCCGGGGTGCGGGCAGCCCCCCCGCCGCTCACAGGCATCATTAGCAAAACTCGCCGGTTTCTAAAAACGGCACGTCGGTGCCGCGGCGGCTGCTCTTCACGCCCGCTCCCAGCACCGGCAGCCGCTAAAAACAGCTCGGCGCTGCCTGCTGCCTCCTGCCACCTCTCGCCGGGACGGCTGGCGCCGGAGACCACCGATTCATCCAAACGCTGATTTAGCACAATTTTGCCCGTCTCCAATCCAGATCTCTCCCTGTGGTACCCCCTGCCTGTGCCCACTTTGCCATAAGGAGCCCAAACCCGCTGCCGGCTCGAGGTGCCATTGCGGCATCCCCGGCAAACGCCGTGCCAGCACATCCCCGGGCCATGCCGGTGGCGGGACCGTGCCTGGCTCTGCTTGTGCACCCGCAGCCCCGCGTGCGGCCGCTCATGTTTTATAGATGGCTCTGATTTTAATAATTAATCCCTGCTAACGACAGCAGTTTCCCCAAATAAAACATTTAAAGTGCTGTGTGTGCACGGCATGCTGCCGGGCCCTGGGTGCACAGGGTGCTCTGCTGCAGCCATGGCAGGTGGGCACAGCACGAGGTGGCATGGCACAGCATGGCAGTGTGGCATGGCCCTGCATGGCTACACCTGCCCAATGCTCAGCCTTGTCCTTCACCAACCATCCCCAGCCATGCAGCACCTTAGGGTGCCACCCACCCAGTACCCACCTATGGGTGCCCAGGCAGCACCTTAGAGACACTCCCCAACTTGGGCAGGGGTGCCAGGTGCCATGCAAGGTGCCACTTTGAAGGTCACCTGCTTGTCCCCACTGCCATGGCGGTGGGCACAGCACCAGCACCAGACCTGACCCACAGCATAGTGCAGTGGTGGGCAGCGGGGGGCACATGCCAGTCCTTGGCATGGAAGTCTGGGCGCTCATTCCTCACCTCCTGCAGCGTAATTAGGGCAGGATAAATGCGGATTAGCATGAAATCTGTCATCTCTGCAAGCACATTTGCAGGGGGGATGGGGCAGCCTGAAGCCGGAGCCGCCTTCACGCACGTCACCGTAACCACGCCAGCCTCGTCTGCCAACGACCAGCTCCCTGCATTGCCCCACAGCCAGCACTGACAGCCCTGCTCCTGCCAGGTGCCCCGCAGCTGTCCTGTGTCTCCATACAGTGGGCCTGGCACACGTCTGCCAGTCACAGCCTGGGTACCCACCATGCTTCATGCTGAGGAGAGCAATATCCAGGGTGCCTGTCCATCTGTCCACCTATCCATTCATCTGTTTTTTTGTCCATCCACCCATCCTTGCATTCATCCATATCCAGTCTGTCCATCCATCCAAGCATCTATCCATCCTTGCATTCCATCAGTTGTCAGTGCCCCAGCCAGCCACCCTTGCTCTCCCCTAGGCACTCAGCATCCCCCAGTACTGGTGCCCAGCACCTCCCGTTTCTGATCCAGCCCTAAAAACCATGCAGTGCCAGGCCCTTCCCGTTACCACAGCAACTCAGCAGCAGAACTGAAATGATGCTGCTTGACCTCACACGGGCAAGGCCAGTGCCCACACTGGGGGTCATGGTCACCCCAAAATCCAGGCCATGGGAGCAGTGCAGCCACACTGTGGGGAAACTGAGGCACAATGCCCTGACTGTGGGATGCTGAGACTCAGCTGCACTAAAAATACCCTCCTGCGTGGTGGCAGAGCCATGCAGGTGCGAGGGACCAGTGGAGATGGACAGCTTGGCTGATGGGAGCTGATGCGGCCCCGGGCTCTGGCGCTGTTTAATGAGCAGCGAGGAGGTTTTATTTAAAGCCCGTGTTGGTGGCAGGACCTGTGTGCCTGGCCATGGAATGTGAGCAGAGCTGCCCACAGCCATAGACTGGGCATGTTTCACCACCCCCTGCCCATCCTGCACTTGCCCTGAGCATCCCCTGCTCATCTGTTCATCCCTAGACCCTGCTTCTGCACCCTGAGCTCTGGACCTGCACCCGGGGGAGTGATGTCCACTGCTGCTCCTCTTCTCTTTTCTGGTGTCTTGTTCTAGGGGATTTTTGCCCCAAAATTGGGGCAGAGGAGACCTCCTCATCAGAACGAGCTCCTTGCAGATATGACGTCTACCACCACTGCCAGCAAAAGGAGTGGAAAGAGCCAGCTCATCCAGCAACGAGCATCCATGGTGGGCTCAGCTGCTCTCTCCTCATGTGGGACGGCCCCATGCCCACCTCTGGACATGCCCTGGAGCACAAGCTGCAGCAACCCCTGTGCAGGAAGTGCTGAAGCAATAAATGTCATTAAGTGAAGCTGGTAATGACTCTTGGTCATGAGGCAGGAGCCCCAAGTCTGGAGCAGTGTGCCCCCCCCAGACTCTGTGCAGGCACATAGGGTGGGGAGCACTAGGTGGTCTGTGTCCCACCATGTCCACACTGTGATTGCATATCCTGGGCACTGTGGTCCCACAGGCACCTCAATGCTGGGGACAGTGCCACCCTATGGCCTGGGCTCCATGACCCTGTGGCTGGGCACCCATGATCCCAAGAGCACCCTGACCTGATGCCCAGGCACCCATCATCCCAAGAGCATTGTCTTCCCATGGGCACCGCAATCCCATGCCCTGATCATCATGCCATGATCCCAGGGGCATCGTGACCCACGCCGAGTAGAGGGACCCCAGGGGCATCATCACCATCCAGGAGCACAGTGTGCGTCATGCCCCACACCGCTTCATGCTCCACAGCCACCCTGACCACAGGCTGGATGTAGCTGTGAGGTAGACTTCTAGGAGAATCACAGAATCACAGAATCAGTAAGGTTGGAAAAGACCTTAGAGATCATCATGTCCAACCTATCACCTATTACCTAATCTAATCTAGTCAAACCTGTTACCTAACCTAACCTAACCTGTTGCCATCCTACTACCAACACCCATCCTACCTATAACACACTACCGTAATATCTAGGTCATGCCACCAAGTACATCATCCAACCTTTTCTTGAACACCTCTAGGGACGGTGACTCCACCACCTCCTTGGGCAGCCCATTGCACTGAGAGATCACCCTCTCTGTGAAAAAGTTCCTTCTAATGTCCAGTCTAAATCTCCCCTGACGCAGTTTAAGACTGTGTCCTCTTGTTCTATCACTTGTAGCCAGAGAGAAGAGACCGGCACCCAGCTGGCTACACCTCCCTTTCAGGTAGTTGTAGAGAGCGACAAGGTCTCCCCTCAGCCTCCTCTTCTCCAGACTGAACAATCCCAGCTCTCTCCAAATACTGTTGTTTGGTGCTGGCACAATCTCACAGACACCCCAAGCACAGGGAGCTGTGGTGGGGCTCAGTGGGGATGGTGGAGCCCCAGCATGGTGGGCACCAGAGGGAACAGTGCCGGGGTGGCCACGCCAGCACCAGTGTGCAGGTGCCCTGCCGTGGCTGGCATGGGAACGGTGGGTGGACTCTCACCTGCACCCCCTGTGAGGTGGGTGCGACTGGGGAGCACACAGGGGGAAATGGGTGCTCCCAACCCAAGCATGGCCCCCTCAAAGACACAGCCCCAGCCAGGGAAAAAATATATTTATGTTTTAATGAGTGGTTTGAGCAGCCAAGAGGCTGAAAACCCCATGGAAGCCCTGGGAGGGCCAGGCCACCCCACAGCACCTGCTGGGACTGTGCCTGGGCCCCCAGGGCACCCAACCACTGTGGGACTGAACCCCAGACCTCACAGCACAGCCTCATCTCTGTGGGGCTGAGCCCCCCAGCACCCAGCCAGCTGAGGACTGAGCTCTCCAGTACAGGACCAAGTCTGGGGAGCAGGCTCTGGATGTGAGCCACGGGAGAGCACTCTGCAGCACCCAGCTGCCTCCCAGCACCCATCCCATAGGGAGAGTGCCTCATAACATCCAACTGCACACTGCATCCCTCCTCCGGGCAGTATGCTCATGGTCTATGGAGGTCCAGGAGCCCTGCTGCTGCAGGGCATCCCATCAGCACACAGACATGTCCTCCTCCTCTTCTTCCTCCTCCTCCTCGTTATCCTTGTCCTCATCCTCACTATCAGGCAGCTGCCCCCGTGGGGCAGGGGGAAAGGGGGGGTCCCAATCCAGGTTGATGTAAGTGACAGCCAGGTTGACATAGTGCTCACCCTCCAGCATGGCCAGCACACGCTGCAGCTCACCCACCAGCCCCGTGAAGGATGGTCTCTCCTCGGGCGCTGGTGCCCAGCAGCTCAGCATCACCCCATACCTGCACCAACACCCCAGTCAGTGCTGGCAGCCCCCCAGGACAACCCCCTGCCCCCCTGCCCACCCCCCAGCCCCCACTCACAGGGTGTCAGAGCAGTGGGAGGGCTGTGGCAGGCGTCTCCCCTGCAGCAGGTAGCGGGCCATGTCATAGGGGTCCACCTCGGGGTATGGTGATGCCCCTCGTGTCAGCAGCTCCCACATGAGCACCCCAAAGGACCACTGCCGAGCAGAGAACTGCTGTGGGAGATGCACGTGGGATGGGGACAGGGGACAGGGAAAGGGGTTGTGCTTACCACATCTGACTTGGTGGTGAATTTTTGGGTCTGGAGGCTCTCCAGTGCCATCCACTTGACGGGCAGCTTGGCATGGCGGTGCTGCCGGATGCTGTAGTACTCCTTGCCAAACACGTCCCGCGCCAGCCCAAAGTCAGCCACCTTCACTGTCAGCGTCTCATCCAGCCTGTGGGATACTGGGTTGAGGTGGGGATCTCTGGGCATCTCCAGACCCACAGGGTAATGCCGTGGTGGGGGTCTGGTGGGCACAGCCACACTCACATGCAGTTCCTGGCCGCCAGGTCCCGATGCACAAACTTCTTCTGGGCCAGGTACTCCATGCCCAGGGCCACCTGCAGCCCAAAGCCGATGAGCTCCTTCACTGTGGGGCTCTGTGGGACAGAAGCAGTGAGTGGGGTGATCTTGGCTCCCATCCCCTCCCGACCCTGGGGTACCCCCCTACCCGCTCCTGGGCGCGGATGAACTGGCGTAGGTCCCCATGGCGCATGTAGGGCAGGACGACAAGAGGCAGCCCGTGGCGGGGCAGGCACACCCCCAGAAGCGAGAGCACCTGGGGGTGGTGGAAGCTCTTCATGAGGATGCCCTCTCGCAGGAACTCCTCCACCTCCTCCAGGTCCGTGATGCCTGCCAAGAGCTGAGCTATGGAGCGCTCTGCTGCCATCCCTGGGACCGCGCAGGGGAGTGGGCACTACTCACGGTGCAGGGACTTGACGGCACAGTGGAGATCACCCAGCAGCGGGTCCGAGTAAGTGCCATGGTAGACACTGCCAAAGTGCCCTGCAGGGACAGGTGGAACAAAGCTGGCACCGCACACGGTGAGCAGGGGATGCCACAGCCAAATCGGGCTGCAGAGTCACCTTTGCCGATGACCTGGTGACGATGGGTGACAAGCCGCTCCTCGGGGATGAGGATGTCCTTCACCTCCTCCAGCAGCTCTGGCTGCAGGTCCTCCAAGCAGCAGGATGTGGCCCTGAGCAGGGGCATGGGGGATCCGCCACCCCCTGCACCAGCACCAGTACCAGCATTGGCAATTCGTGTATGGGTCCCCACAGGGCCGGGAGTGCCTGCTGTGTTCAGCACTGCCAGGACAAGCAGAGGCTGGGTGAGGGCTGGCAGCACCCAGCACCCCATTGCTCACTACTGACACCCACTTACCCAGCACTTCCCTGTAGTCGACGCCGGCGCGCTGGGTGGTAGCAGGGGGGTTGCTGCGGCCAGGCTGTGCCAGCAGCTCCAAGGTCTCTGTCCCTGCAGGCAGCAGTGGGGTTGGTGGAGGGAGGCAGGGCAGGGGGATAGGGGTCATCAGTGTGCCTGGCAAGCACAACACTTACCCTTCTTCTTCCTCCAGCACCAGCGGAGCAGCACAGCGGCCAGGATGCAGCACACTAGGAAGGTGATGCCAGTGCCCAGGGCCAGGCTGGCAGCCAGGTCCAGCGAAGTAGGGGGGGACAGCACCCAGCCCAGTGCCTGACAGGCACCATTCACACAGATCTGGAGGAGCAGGGGCTCAGCAGGGATCGGGAGGGTGATGCGGGATGGTGGTTCCCCACCCTGATGGGTACCTACCTCCACGGGGGCCCCAGCAGAAGGCAGCTGCAGCTTCTGGGGCACACGGCATGTCACCTCATTCTTCAGGACGTTGGGATGGCAGTCCTGGCCCCCCACTGTCATGGTGATGTTCATGCAGGTAGCCACAGCATCCAGACCAAATTGCTGCCCGGACATATCACTCTAAGCCTGGGGGTCCTGGCAGTGGGACCCTCCAGCCTAGCTCACCTCACTGCCACACGTACATGCACCTCGATCTCATTATCACCGGGCTTGAGGCGAAGGCGCCTACCCTCCTGCTCGAAGTGGTGGATCTCGGGCTGGGGGTAGTAGCGGAGGCGGAAGAGCCAGCGGCCATTGGCACCATCCAGGAGCACATTCAGGTTCCCCAGCACCACCTCCACCTTGCTCTCGAAGGGGAATGCTGGGCTGCGGCACAGCAGCTGCTCTGGTGCCAGGGGGTCCTCACATTCCTGTGGGCAGGAGGATGCTGGGCACTGGCATGGAATAGTGCCCAGGGGATTGAGGTGGGCAGGGCAGGGCTGGGGAATGATGGCTTCCCATCCAGCTGCTTACTGTGGTTCCGGTAATCACGCCGCTGGCTTCAAAGCGGACCTTGGCACGATACACGGAGTCCAGGTGTGTGCCAATGATGGTGAGCATCGAGCCCCTATGGTGGGTAGGGATCAGGGACCCCTGGGTCTCCATGATGCCCAGGAGGCATGTGGTCCCTGGGGTGCACATTGTCCCTGGGGTACATGTGATCCCCAGTACCTCATCCAGCCTGGCTGGGGCAGTGGGAAGCCAGGGCTATCCCCCATCTAGGGGAAGGGAGCCCACAGACTTACTCAAAGGTGCAGTTGGGAATGATGGCCGACACAGAGGGGTCAGGACGGTATTGGAATGGCAGAGGGGCTGGGAACTTCTCCCCGTCGATCCACAGGGCCACCCAGGCTGCACCCAGTCCACTGGAGGCAGGAGCTGTGCATTGAATTGTCCCATTGCCCTGCCTGTGGACACAGCAGCTGTGGCTGGGGGGGGACAGCAGGACTGCAGGGGTTCCCTGTGCCTGTCCCTGTGACAGGTACCCTCCTGTGTCTGCTGGGGTGGGAAGGTCAGGGGTGTACCTGGACTGCTCGGTCAGGGCACACTCAGAGCCATTGACCAGCACCCGCCAGCTGCTCCCCGATGAGAGGTGGGTGCCATGGAGTGAGAGGTGGGTGCCACCCCCCCGGGGGCCAAACAGGGGGTGCAGGGCACTAACGTGGGGTTCCTGAGGAGAGATGTAGTTAGTGGGTGGGTGAGTGAGCCAAACCCGCCCCAAACCCTGCTGGGGGCAGCTGGGGTGACTGCCAGTGTGAGACCATACCACGAAGACAAAGCCACGCAGGGTGGCAGAGCCTTGCACACAGAAGCCAGAGCGCATGGTGTGTTCCTTCACAGTGAGCACCACGTCGGCCGGGCCCCTCACTGCTGCTGGACCCCCTGGCTCCAGCTCACAGACCAGCACATCCACAAACTCCTTGCGGCGGGAGGTGGGCAGGGGTCTGCGAGGCAATGATGGGGGTCAGCTGCAGGCCGGGGGAGCCCCAAACCCCTCTCTGCCTCTGCTCCCCCCCAGTACCACCACACACCTGTAGCTCCTGCTCTCCTCCGGCAGCACAGTGCAGCCTCGCTGTCCCACTGTCACCTGGTAGGCACCGGAGGGACTGTGGCCGGAGTCAGGGTCCAAGTGGGACCAGAAGGTCATGCCGCAGAGTGTCACCCGTGTCCGACCCCACAGCGGGGCACTCCGAGGGTGGAACTGTGGGAGAAGTACCCGTGTCACCCCGAGTCACGAAATGCAAGTGACAGTTGTGAGTCCAGAAAGTCCCTTCCCTGACACTCGGACAGGGTCCCACCACATGCCACCCCATTTGCCACCCCACTCCACATCTGAGTGCATGGGAGATGCGGGGAGCAGAGGTACGGCGGCGCAGACCTACGTCGGTGAGGACGGGTGGGCAGCTGTCCTGGACCCAGGGGCCGGTGCACTCGTGGCGCCGTGTGCACCCATTCCTGCACCAGCCACAGCCCATGAAGCGCTCGGCCCGCAGGCAGCGCTGGCACGTGGAGAAGTGGCGGCAGCCAGGGCCGGTGACATTCAGGCTCCACACCTGGGGATGGAGAATGGAGGTGAAAGAGGTACATGGGGCTCAGCGCCCACCCTCTGCCCCCTGCACTCCCCACTCACCTTAGTGCCAGCAGCAAAGAACAGCGAGTGGCTCTGCAGCCCCATAGCACCCCGCACTGGCCCCGGCACCCCCAGGGAGAAGTTGGCCAAGGTAAGGAGGTAGGATCTGGAGCGCTGGAGCACCATCTGCAGGGGCAGAGCAGGGGGTTGAGAGCACCCCACAAGCCAGTGGGACCCCCCCACACCCAGTCCCTCATCTCACCTGCAAGATGCGTCCCTCTGCTGTGCCCAGGTGGGCCACAGTGACATCCCCCAAGGCAGTGACGAAGATGGAGGTGAGGAGGACACTGGCCAGCTGCCCGTTGAACAGATCAACCTTGTGGGAGGCAGCGGGGATGAGGGTGGGCTGATCCCAGCAGCTGGTGTCGATCACAGGTGCCGAGAGGTTCACCTACAGCCAAGGATGGGGTGGGTGCCTTGAAACTGGTTCTGGGACCCTGACTCCCCCATACCCGCAGAGGTGGGCACCAGCTCCAGCTGTGAGATATTTTGTGGCAGTGCCAGATTGTTCAGGTTCCCCTTTAGGCTGGGAAAATTTTGGGGAAAAACCACATCCGCAGCCCCTCCCGTAACCCCTGTGTGGCGTCAGATCCTGCCCTCCCCCGTTCCACCCCATCTGGATGTGGTTATGGATGCGGATATCAGTGCTGGCACCACGGCATGCACACACCAACCCCAGTCCTTCCTGATCCCTGGAGCTTGGTGGTGGGGTGGGGTTGAAAGGGGGCACCAGGAGCCATGGAGTCCCTGTTGGAAACTCCCGATGAAAAGGGCTGGGGTCCCCTCTGGGCTTGCCCTGCCAGGGTGTGAGTCAGCGTCAGTGAGCTGTCAGCTCTGTGTGGGAAGAGGAAGGGATTTGGCTGCACCTTGTCCTGCACTTGGCTGAGAACACCAAAACTCGTGTCATGTTCTAGGACAAGGGGGCCCTGCTGCAGCGCCCACCCATTGTGTCCTGGCCATGCCATGGCTTGTACCTGGAACACGGTGTTCCTGCCCCGTGGCTGTGGCAGACGAGGAACCGTGGTGACTAATTGCACTTCCGCCTGCGGTTTATTTGCCCAGAGAAGGCGGCGGCTGGGCCTGAGGGACAGGGCGGCTGCAGCCAGCACCTCACACATCTGCTCTGGGGACCACCATGGCCCTGTGGCTTCCCTGTCCCCCCCTACATAAACAAGCTGGAGAGGATGGCTGAGATCCAGGGACCGTGGGGGCTGGAGTCAGTGTTTCCAAGGAGGCCACACCAGGAGAGGGACTGTTAGCCCAGGGTAGGGCATAAGCAGTGTCCTCATGTGCTGGGACATTAGGTGAAGTAAGGAGCTCAACCAGATCCCTACCAGTTCCCTGCCTCCTCGGTGCAGCCGTGGCTGCCGTAGGATGATGCCCCCTGCAATAGGAGGTGCGTGGCTGCCAGGCTGACTCACACCTGGGTGACACCTCTCTCCCCCTGCCCTGCCCTGCCCTACCCCACCGCACCCCACCCCACTATCCACCTTGCTCTACCAGTGCTTCCCAGCATCCTGTACCCACTGCCCCACATCCCAGCCGACCCCCAGGCATTGCAGGCTGGACCCAGTGCAGGGCAGAACACTCACATTGTGTGGGCAGTACTCCACTGGCTGGAAGAAGGTGAGGCCCCGCGGCAGCGACTGGTGTCCGGTGCCGCAGCACTTCTCCATGCCCTCCTCCATGGCCTGGTTGAGGAGGCGGAGGGGAAAGGCGCAGACAGCTGAGTTCTCCCGTGGCACATGGCTCTCGAGCTGGCTCTCAGCAAAGGCACCGAAGAGCACCGTGTCGGTGTCGTTGATGCCAAGGTCACGGGCCAGGTGGGCGCCAGGGCGGGCAACGTGGGCCGCCTGCAGCACATTGTAGGCAACATCCCACTCAGCATCCTCCTCACTGCCACGCCGCCGGCGCCGGCGCTTGGACTCGAAGCGGCAGTCAAGGACGAGCTCGCGGTAGCGGCGGAGGTCACGCTCATGGGTGCTGAGCCGTGCCAGGCGTGTGTGGTACACTGTCGAGCCTGGCCGCTCTGGCTGCACTGTCAGGAAGTAAACGTGGTCCCCGTCAGCAAAGGAGTGCACATAGTGGATGGTGTAGTTGTCACGGTATTGTGACAGCACTGTCAGCCAGTGGAAATCATCTGAAAAGCCGTCCAAGGTGCCCTTCAGCCTGCGGACAGACACTGACTGTGGGCTGTACTGTGCGGCCACGCTGCTGTTGATGGTGGAGCCGAGGTAGAAGATGGAGGCATAGGAGGTGGCCACTACAGTGGCAATGGTCCCCAGGGGGCTGGCCACACAGTCAGGGCACAATGCAGGGCTGTTGCCCGTGGCTGAGTACAGGCAGTTTGTGGCTGTGATGGCCACCTTGCCATCCCGCACTTCCAGTTGGTGCTGGTAGCACAGCCCATGCCGTGCTGTGCCACAGCTGTACAGCCATGGCTCCAGCGGGTCCAGCAGCAGCAGGACATTGTCCATATCCTCAAGACTGTCTGTGGTGGCCGGGCACAGGTGACAGATCTCACACTTGGTGCTGCCCACTGGGCCAGTAACAAGGACAGAGAGGAGGTGCAGCTCAGGGCTGGCCAGCAGGATGCGGTTGCGGACGGCCACAAAGACTGCGACTGTGCCGTCGGAGTCGGTGAAGACGGCAACATTCTGGATGGGCCCTTCAGCGTTGAGGCTGGGCAGTGTGTAGGGGACAGAGAAGTTCCTGGTGGAGCTGTAAGGGATGCGTGGGCACTGCCAGGCACCTGCACCCAGTGGGGACAGGGCAAGCACATGCCACAGGAGCACAAGGCACAACAGGCCCATGCTGTGTAGTGCCAGTGGTGTGAGGTTATTGATGGTGCTCAGCACCCAGCAGGGTCGATACATACAGAGGACAGGTCACCATCACATCTGCCAAAATAAAGGACAAAGGGGTTTACCCACTGCTTTTAGGCAAGGACCTCAGGCACTGTAACATCCAAGTGTGCTGGTGTGTCCCCAGGGGCCAGATGACGAGGAGTGCTGCCGGGGGAGGACAGGTCTCACCAAGCCTCTTCCCAGATACCGTGAGTGGCAGGTGACGCCAAGCTGCCTGTGGCAGGGAGACAAATCCTGCTTTCCTCCTCCTACAGACCCCGCCTGTCACCCTGGGGCATCTCTGCCCTGCGACGGCTCATCCCGAGGACTGGGATGGGAACCCTGCCAGCCCCTCGGGACAGCAAAAGGGACCGGGGATCCCCGCGGGACTGGGACAAGGCCCCCGTCACCCTCCCAGGGCAGGGACCTCGACGTACCCCTTGTCCCCACCCCCGCCCCAGCTCACCGGGTCCGGAGGCCCCGTTGGGTCCGGCCGCCCGCTCCGTCCGTGCGGTCCGGTTCGATCCGAGCGGTNCGAGGCGGGACGGCACAAGGCGGAACGGGGCGGGCAGGTCCCGTCCCCGCCCTCCGTGCGCCCGGGGCGCCCCGAGGGCCAGCACGGCAGCCGCAGCCCGGGGGTACGGTGGTGTCCGGGGGAACACGCAGCTCGGGGTGCCCGCAGCGGCTGTGGGTGCCACAGGGGTACAGACATGGGTGGGCATGGTGCCCAGGAGGGACGCGAGTCCCCGATGGGGACGCGGGTGCGGGGCTGGCACCGTGCCTCGGGTGCCCACGACAGGTCGGGGTAGCCGTCGGAGGGTCTCCCTGGCTGGGAGGCGGCTGCCAGCATCCCGGGGCACGTATGGGGTCCTGCACGTTGGTACCCTTGGCCCCTGTGCCACAGCCCAAAGCCACGCTGCCACAGGGGCGCTTGGCACGCCGATAGATGGAAGACAAATCGCCGCTTCCCCACAGCTACTCCGCTGGCACCGCGTTTGCTGCTCACCCCCAGGCGAATGGGACAGCATTTGGGGGGTGTGGCAGGCTCAGCACCGGAGTTCCCAGCCAGGGAGCAAAAGCAAGGCCGGGGCGGCCGCAGCTTTGCGAGGGCAGCCGCGGGGATTATTTCTGCTGCGCCTACCCAGTGTCTCACGTCCCTTTCCTCCCCGGCTGCCCTTGGTGGCAGCAGGTGCCAGGACTGCTGGGACTGACTGACGTTCTCAGGGCTGCAGGAATGTTCTTTACAGCCCGGTCCATACATGTATTTGCCCTCCAAGAGCCCTGCTGCCCTTTGCACATGGACTTTTTCTCCGGCTGAGCAGGGCGCTGCCTTCATGCACCTGAGGACTTTGGTCCCAGGAGGGGCTGAAAACTACGAAAACAGGGTTCCCCTGTTCCTGCCACCTGGCCAGCCCCGGCTCTCCCAGGCTCCCGCCCCACGTTGTGCAAGTCCCGGCAGTTCCGCTGGCCTCGGGCCTTACCCAACAGCTCCTTCCCCCGGCTGCGCCTCTCGGCTCGGTTTCGACACGAGCCGGCCCCGGCCAGCTCAGCCCGGGATTTCAGCGCTCCCAGCCTCCAGCCAGCGCCGCCTCCTGCCTCGCACCGCCCCGTGGCAGCTTTCCTGGCTCCCAGCGGGTCCCCGGCGCTGGACGGTACCGGATCCAAACCTTCCCCTCACCTTGGTGATGCCCCCCCACTCTACTGGACAAACACAAATGCGACAAGACGTGATTTAGGGTCCAGATAATGTTTATGAGCAAAGACAAGCGATTAGACTCTGGCAGGAACATAAATACAGGAGCATATCCCTGTGCTAGTCCTGCCGGCTCCTTCCCAGCTTCCTTGGTGTTGTGGTGCCATCCTAGAATACCTGTCCCAGCACTATTCAGACAGCCCCAAAACATGGAGTCCGGCCGTTCACAGGTGGTCAGTCCCACCCCCGTGCCTGGGCAGGAGGCTGCCCCTGTGCAGCAAGCTCAGCATAACTTGCTCAAGAGGCTGGTTTTGGGGGACAGGTGCTCCTGTGCCAAGGGGAAGACCCTCCTCAGGCTGGGGGGCACCAGGGCCCTGTGCCAGTGGGGTCTCCACGGGGCTGTGCTTGAGCTTTCCCTTTAGGGTCCACTACTCAGAGGCAGCACCACAAGCCCACAAGCGCCCTGATGGACACCTCAGCACCCCAGATCTCTGTGGAGCTGCTCTGTGTCCCTGTGGGGAGTTGGGCAGGACCCTACTGTCCCAGCTGGGGCAGGCTGACCCACCCTGCCTGCCAGCGTCCCAGGGACATCGTTTTCACAGCCACAGTGGGAAGGGTGGCTGTACAGATGCCAAAAGGGCAAACCTGACCTGGGACTGCCAGGGACACCCTGGTACCTGGGGGGTCCAGCTCCCCCAGGGCAGGGAGATGAGTAGTGCATGCCCCAGCCTAGCCCTGTCCCCTGCCTGGGGGGGTGTCACCCATCATCTGCGAGCACAGCAGCATAGGGGTCCCCGAGTGCTGCCACATCTTCCCTGGGTTTCCCCACCCTCAGCATGGCCACAGGACATCAGAGAAAGGAGATGCCAGGCACAGGGGTTCTGTTCCTCTACAGCAACCCAAAGTACTGACAGCCCCACTCCAGGACCCCCACAATGAGTGATGGAGGTGGGGGCTGCAGAGGAAGGGCAGCCCCACAGCTGGGGCACTGCCTCAGCTGAGATAAAGTCCAGCTCACCCCCTTCCCTGTGCACCCCATCTCTAACACCCAGGTTGGACAGTTCACGGGTGGGTTTCCCTGCGCTCTGAGATCCCACCGTGCCCTCTCCCCTGGACATACGGCCTGGGAATCCCTGGGAACCAGTTCCCCGGCACAGCGGGGGCTCTCCCAGCTGGCACCATGTCCTGGGTGATGCCCATCAGTACGTCTGGGGTGTGAGGATGAAGAGTCGGTCTTCCTCCTTGCGGATCCACTTCATGAGCTTGTTGACAGCACTGATGGCACCAGCCTTGGTCCCCAGGGGACTGTAGCATACATAGAGCTCAAAGGCATTGGTTACCTGGGAGAAGGAACAGGATACATACTGGAAAGAGGACGGTGCCTCGGTTGGGTCTGGCACTGCATCTTCCCCCTGTGGGCTACCAGGAATGGGCAGAGCGGCTCTGGTGCAGGGACATGAGTTGGTACCCTAAATGGGTGGCACCTGGTTTGTCCAGAAGTGGGAGGACCAAACCCTGGGGTTTGCGCCCAGAGTGGATTTGCTCCACAGTACTGAATTCACAATAGCACAGGCACAGCCCTTGCTGACGGAATTCACCATCTCCTGCTGCTGTCCCTGCCTGTTCCTCCCTCATACAGGGGCAGGCTCACACCCAAAAGGACCATGCATGGGTTGCGGGTTCTTCTGGGGTCCACAGAGCTGTGTAGGGCCACCACCCCCTTTCTCTGCCACACAGGACTGGGGAAAATGGGCTCACCAAACCCTGCTGACAGCCTTACCCACGCCAGGAGGTTCTCGCGGGGGCCCGTGAAGTAGATGTTCTTCAGGGGCCGTGAAGAGTTGTGGGCCCGGCTGTGCAGGTACTGGTAGAGCCCCAAGAGCCTCTCCTTCTCCTCCTCCTGCACGTAGGGAGCCTCAATCTCAGGGCTGCAGGAACACAGCACCCCATTAACCCCCTGGAGAAGGAGCTTGGGCCATGCCCCGTGTCATGCCTGGGCCCGAGGGCTCCCCAGGGCCTCACCTGGTGAAGAGTCCAGAGCTCTTGGACTTGTAGATGAAGTGCCGGAGGTCGGGGATGCCCACCTGGGCGACGCTGTAGAAGGGGGTGCGCAGGGCCTCCTGCAGGGCGTGGTGCACCCCCCGCCGCCGCAGGCGCTCCTGGAAGCGCCGCTTGCAGTCGGACACGGTGAAGAAGTCCTCGCGGTCAGTGGAGACCAGCAGCAGGCACAGGTCCATCTCCTGCTCCAGGTAGGAGATGTGGGCATGGAAGAAGCCACTGGAGTTGAACTTGGGGAGGCAAATAGGAGTCCAGGCTTCACCCTCCCGAAAGGAGGACGAAGAGCTGATGAGGTTGAAGAGCAGATGGAGGTCAATAGGGTGGAGGAACTGATCTTTTTTCCTCACAAGAGACACCAGCTGGTTCCCAGACAGCAGAATGGAGAAGACTAGGCTCTTGGCCTTGGCCTGCTGCAGGCTGCTGCTGACGGCGTCCCGGACGCTGGCAGCCAGGGGCAGGCAGCGCACGGCACCCATCAGGAAGCTGGGGTCGTGGGCCATGAGGTCCAGCAGGTTGTCAGTGATCCGCTCGGAGCCGGCCAGGAGCCGGCGCAGGTCATAGTTCTGCTTCTGCTGGAAGATGTGGTTGAGCTGGGTCCAGGTGAGCAGGCTCAGGATCTGGTAGTAGATGTAGAGCAGCTCGTGGGCGATCTCCTGCTCTGACTGCCGGGTGCGTGCCACTGCCACCAGCACCAGCGGGCTCCTCCGCACGAAGACCACCTTGTAACCATCTGCTTGGGAGGAAGACCCCGAGGGGCTGGGGACAGACCTGTAAGCCTGGCTCCCCAAGGCTACAGCCAGGCTGCAGCCTCTCCCCCCAGCAACCAATCTGCCCCTGAGGACAGGTAACATGCCCCAGAGCAGCACGCACACGCATAGGCAGGTCGTGAACCCCCCATCCCATTTCCCCCCAAGGCTGGTACCTGCATGGATGGACCGGATGGCATTTTTGTCAGCCTCCAGGAAGGACACTAGGGCCATCATGACGCCCATGGTGCTGGACAGGGCCTCCTCAGAGCCATAGCGAGAGTACACAGGCTTGCCTGCCTCGCTCAGCACGAAGACGTGCTTCCGGTGCATGCGCCAGGTCTCCATGGTCACATCCTCCTCCTCCTTCCCCGACAGCACCGAGTCGCGGTGGGTGGTTTGTGGGGACAGCTCCAGCTTCCCCTCCTTGCCCGGTTTCATCTCCTCCTCCAGGTCGAGGGCCATGCCCGTGAGCTGTGTGCTCAGCTCACTGAAGTCCTTGCTGATCTGCTCCATGCTGCTCTGCTCACCTGGCTCCCCGCTCCTCTCCTCCGGGCTCCGTGCTGCAGCCGCCCCGTCCTCGGGACTTGTCAGGTCCTCATAGGAGCGGGTGTGCACAAACATGGCTCCCTCCTGGCCCGCCCCTGGAACAACGCAGGGCAGAGGGAGCAAAAGGGACGGGGGGCTGCAGGGAGGGACCTGCCTCCTCTCTCCATCCTGTCACACCTCGGGGTGTGGGTCCTGCTGGTGGGGAGCTGCCAGCGGACCTGTCTCCCCCTGCCCGCGGGGCTGTGGAGCGCCCAGCCCATGTGAGGAGCTGCTTTCCCCCCGCTCGCTCACCCCCTCGGGGAGCTGTGGCCCATACCTGGCTCTGTGCCCTGTGCCAGCCCTGGTGTGGGGCTCTCAGACCGCTCCGTGTGCTGCCCATCTGCCGGTGCCAGGGACCCATTGGGCACTTCCCAGCTTTTCTTCTTGTGGACATCCGCAGCCATTCCTCGGGGCAGGACCTGTGTGTGACCCACAGTGTCACCCCTGTGTCCCCTCACCCTCAAAGCAGGTCCTGGAACGCTCTGCTCTCCATCGGGGCTGCGCCAGTGCCCGTGGCCCAATCCTGCTGGCTCAGCAGGCAGCACAGAGCCCTGGTGAGGCGTCAGGAAAGCCGCTTTAGTCCAGCAGGATTTCCTCCCTCACGCAGCCCCAGCACCTTTCATCCAGGCTTGGCCCCGATTTCCCCGTGAAAGCCGCTCAGTCTCCCGGTGCCCCAGCAGTGAGGGGGGAGGGACACAGCCCTGGACGGGGCAGGTCCCGCACACCCGCGATCCCAGAGGCCTCATGTTTGCTCAGGGCGGGTTTTATGACCCTCCTCGGCCTGGATTAGGTGGCTGTGATGGGAGCAGACTGACGACACTCCTCCTGAGCCGGCACAGATGGCGTCACCCCGGAGCTGGGTGTCCTCTGCAGCCCCGGCCGTGCCTGCAGCCCTCTCCTTCCTCAGGGGAAAAGCAGCCACAAGTGAGCACAACTGAAAGCAACAGGCAGGCTGGCTGGGAGCCTCTGCCTCCGAAACTGCTGGTGGGGAAGTTTCTGGAGCCCCGGCTCTGCCTCGCTCTCCACAGCACCGGCCCCCAAGCCCAACACCCGGCACTGAGAGAGCCAGAGCCCACCCACCCCCCAAAACCCTGTGACAGCCCTGCAGGGTGTCGGGGAGCAGATTAGGGTCGTGTCCTCACCTGGGCGAGCAAGGTACCCTCCCCAAAACCCTGTGACAGCCCTGCAGGGTGCCGGGGAGCGGATCGGGGCCCCGTCCGCACCCGGGAGAGCTGGACCCCCCTTCCCCCAAAAGCCGACGAGAGCCCCGAGGGTGCTGAGGAGCGGAGTGGGGCCTCGTCCTCACCTCGGGCAGCCCGACGGCCTCCCCAGCATCCTGTGACAGCCCTGCAGGGTGCTGGGGGGCGGACCAGAGCTCCGTCCTGCCCTGGGGGAGCCTGTGACAGCCCTGGAGGGTTCTGAGGAATGTATCAGGGGCCCATCCTCACCTTCCCCTTCGGCCCTCCTGACCTTTCCCTGGGGGAGCCTCACTCTAGGACCCCCCTGCCCAGCGCGGCCCCACTCCGATCTCTGCCCCGCCAGCGCTGAGGTGGCATCGCTCCCACAGCCCGACACGACCCAGGCCCGGGACCCCCACCCAAAGGACAGCGCGCAGGGACTCACCTCCGCGGCTCCTCCCGGGGCCGCCCCGCAGCCCCCTGGGCACGACCTAGGCGGGTCGGAGGCGGGGTGGGAGCCGGCGGTGGACGTTCGCCTCCCGCCCTACCCCCGGTCCCGGTCCCGACCGCGGCGACACCCCCGCCATCGCGGCGGCTCGCCGCGGGGCATCATGGGAGTTGTAGGCGGCGCGCTCCAGGGAGGTGTCATGGGAGTTGTAGTCTGCGCGCCCCGCGGCCACGACCGAGAAGAGGCGGCGGGTCCGGGGAGGTGAGAACCACAATTCCCAGCATCCCCCGCGCGGGCGCAGGGAGGGGAGCCGGAAGTTCCGGGTTCTCGCCGTGGCGGCGGTGGGGCCTGTGCGCGGCGGGAGCGGCGGGGCAGCGGCAGGAGCAGGTGATGAGGGTCCCCCGGGACATTGAGGGGGCCCCTGGCGCAATGGGGGCTTCGCTTAGTGTGGCGAGAGGGGCAGGGCGCTCCTGAGAGGCTCCCGGGGTGGACTTGTCCCGGACAGAGGAGGGGAGGCTGTGGAGCCCATGAGGATTGGGTGGGGGCACAGCCCGAGGCCGCTGTGAGGCAGCGGGTCCTGGCGCTGTGGGTGTGCAGCTGGGTGCGGAAGGCTCGGTGTGTCTGTCAGGCCCGCACGCCCCTGTGGGATGTGGGATGTGGGACTGGGGAGCTCGGCCCGTGGGTCAGGACGGGGGTCCCACGGGTGTGCCAAGGCTGCCACCTGTGCCGTTGTCAGCAGTCGGGGTGGTTCAGGGTATCGCCGTGTTGTTCCCAGGCCCTGATCAAAATTAGGGCTTCTTAGGTTGGGTTTTTTTTTTTCTTTTTGTGTTTCCATCTTGAAACACTTGTGGTCGTACAAGGGGTGGACAAAAGTGGGCTGGATTCGTGCTGGGGTGCGGAGGGAGGTCGTGGGGGCTGTGTGTGAGCTGGTGTGATCCCCAGCCATGGGCCAAGGGCGGGTTTTGGGCCGTGAGTGAAGGCTTAAGTGGAGGCCTGGAGCGTTCGGGAAGGATGGCAGTGACCTCTCACGCTCTGGTTTTTAAAACAATTGGCACCACACGGGTCTGGTGGCACTGCTGGTGTGCGGTTTCACTTTTGGAAATGCAGCTGAAGCTGGGATCCACTGCCCGCTCCCAGCAGGGTGTGGGTGGTGTGAGAGTCTCCCCCAGCAGTCCCCAACTGGGAATGTGCTCCTGAAGTCCTCCGGGACATGCAAGGTCAGGAGTGTAATGAGGGCATGTGTGCATTAGAAATTCACGTAATTGTCTCTAATGCACGTTTTGGAAGCATCATGCACCTGGAAAAGCACACACATTCCCTTTTTTCATTGAAATCCTCCAGCCTAACACCCATGAGAGCCAAAATGGTTCCCTCTCCCTTCACTTTCAGATTTCAGTGACATGCTTTTGATATTTCTTCTGATTTAGGGATCTCCAGCTTTAACATTGGATATACATAAGAGGCTTTCTTGGCTACTCCCAGTTCCTGTAGCCTGGGGAAATGTTTTCTTCTGTACCTCCTGCAGTACTTGAATTTCACATGGGTCTTTTCCTTTCTTCAGCCTTACAAAAACTTCACTGGGCACAGAAAGTTCTTAGGTGGTGTTCTCTGATTTTCTCATCCTCTATAGGAAGTCTTGGCAAAGTCTGTTTGGAGAGAAGCTGTGAATATCAGAATATTTTTTTCTGAAAATAACACGTCTTTGAAACCTCCCTTTGCCCAATCTGTCACCAATTACCCTCCTCTTTCCCCCCCCCAGACTTGGAAAACAAAGTGTGAAGTTGGGTGTAAGTGGGTGAGGAGATGCTCGAGGGCTATGCTGGCATTTCCCACTCTGCCCCTTGCCAGAAGTCTATAATTAATTCTGAAGAAGACAAGTTGCTTAGTCTGGCTCAGCTGCATGATTCCTGTGTACAATGCCATTATTTTCCCATAGCAGGATGTAAATTGAAATAAGAGATCCAAGAGTTTGCTGTAAGGCCTGGCACGTTCAGTTTGGGAAGTGGAATGAGGAATGTTCCCAGAGCTGTCTGGGAATGTTCTCGTGAGGGCAGGGGCAGGGTCCTGGGGAAGTCCTTGGCTGTAATTGCCAGGGAGCCTCCGGAGCTCCACCAGGCTCTCCTGGGACAGTTTCAGAACCACCAGTTGTTGGAAGAACTAAAACCACAAAAGAGGTTCCTCTCCTTCAGTTGTGCCTTCTGTATCTTCACTGGAGCCAAGGCTTTATCACCAGGAAGTAGAGCCAGCTGGGATAGGAGGAGGGAAAGTTGAAGCATTTCTGCCCTCCCTAGCATTCAGGGTAATTCCAACAGCTCATTATTGTCCTAAGGAGCTGTTGGTGCAGGCTGTGTGTGTGACTGGACTGTTGCAATCTCCTCATACACTTGGTTGTGACCAGAGGATGACAAAACTAGTTGATGCGCAATTCTGAACACCCAGGGGTGGATTTGTGCCGTGATTTGCTGTTGGCCTAGGGTGTCTTTGGCAAACAGCCTCCCTCACACTGACCTGTCTCCCAGCATCTACCTGTGAGCTGGGAGGTGGGAGCTGAGCTGGCAGTTCCCTGCCCGTGGCAGAAGGGTGAATCCTCATGGTGCCTCATCACAGTGTGCTTCTTTTTTTGGAGCAGTTGTAGCAGGGAGTACCTTGAGGAGATCTTGGCGCTGGTGGAAGCCAGGCTAAGACCCTTCTGTCCCTGTCCTGTGGTTTGCTGTCACCTTTGTTTGTGGGGCTGTGTGGTAAAGCGTATCACTGAAGTGATCTGGGTTAAATATAACTCTCTTCTGAGGGTCATCCGTGGTGCAGACCCAGAAAAGCACGAGCTGGCACGACTTACACCCTGTGCTTTGCCAAAGGCAGAGAGGGGGAGCAAATCAGGCTGAGCAGGGACTGTCAGAGCCAGTGTTGCTGCTGGTGTTATTGAACCATGCCCTCACGCTCACAGAGGTTGCTGCATGGCTCAGTTGGTCTGTGCCAGGCCTGATATCTGTCCAGTGGTATTTTTTTTCTCAGTCTGATAATTTCAGTATTTCTAAACAGCTCCTAGCGGGCAAGGGATTTTATTTTTAAGGTCGTTGACTTGATAAGAACTGGAGTTGAGGTGGAAATCCAGAAGGGAAGAACAAGAAATGCCAGGTCTATGGGCTGCAAAAAATCACGGGTGCAGGGACTGGCTGGTGACAGCCAGCCATAAAGGTGACTGCCATAACTATCTCCATTTGCCTGTCTTTGCCATGGAGGGTGCAGTTTTGGTTCTCTTAAATTGACTTTCAAGCAAGATAGAGCTTATGGAGGAAATCCCTGTGAGCAGGGAGGTTCCAACTGCATGGAGAGTCATGTAAAACATGAGCAGACCAGTGCTCTGGGGTTTGGTGGGTCAGCTGAATGAACCTGTTTCAGAAATGGTGTTGGAGTGGATGGATCTGCAGTGGTAGCAGTTTGCCTTCCTCAGTCTCCACACCCTTGATTCCTGAAGCCTGCCAGGCTCTGCTGTTCCTGGTTGTCACCTGAGCCTTCCCTGGTGGGTGATGGACCCTGGCAGGAGCGGGTGCTCCCTCCTGGCTGGGCAGCTCCCTCAGCTCCTTGGCACAGGGAGCTGCCAGCGCGGCATCCGGAATCGCTCCGTGGTGTAAGGGCTGCCTGCTCTGCCGCCTGCCTCCCTGCACAGCACTGCTGACCTTTGGAAGTGAGCATAGACAGGACACTGTGTGCTCTTCTTTGGCGTGAGCTGCTCTAGCCAGGCCTGGTGGTGACTCGCCTGGACCACTGGAGTAAAACAGTCACACTCTGGAGAAGCGTGAGAGCCCCAGGTCTCCCATCCTTGGTCTGGTGGCCCCCCCTCTTGCACCGCTGCAGCTGCATTGGCCAGAGCGGGTCTGAGGCTGCAGGTTGCCATCTCCCTCAGTTTGCTCCATGCTGTGCTGCAGCCTTTTCTTTTTTTTAAAGACGGAAGTACTTCCTATTTCAAGTCCTGGCTTTGGTTATCGCCAGGAAATCCTCACCTTCTCAGCTGGTGGGAGGAAAGGGATGAGATTTTAGATTTCTCTTGAGGCAAGTGTTGCTTGCGTCACCCAGCTTGATGAGGGCAGCGTTGGAAAACAGTGCCTGTCATGATTTATTGGCAAAGCCTCCCCTGTTACCTACAGACTTCTCAGGGCAGGGTACCCATGGTAGACCAGTAGTAGCGATCATTTCCTTGAACAGCAAAGAGCTTTTGGCAAAAATAGTTTGGATTAAACATTAATTGCAAACTGTTGTTCAGCAACGGTCCTTGTTGTTTATAGATGGCGGCGTTCTCACATTTCTATCTGCACCCCAAACAGTGTCAGACAGCACAGTATGTTGGAAAACTCTCTGTTAATCAAAGCAGATATCAAATTTTTTGCCCACCATATTGACAGTTTGATTTCAGGAGTCGTTTGACGCTTGCAAGTTTGAACGTGGAGAAACACAGCACTTGAATTCATTCATGCCTGAGTGTGGTCCTGTATATCTATGGATCCTGATCAGATGTTACACACATCCCTTCTAACCAGCAAGTGTTTTTCTCCTCTGATATGTGTTCTTTGCCTTGTGGCTTATTGTCATGTTGTTTGTTCCATAGGTTGTGGCGTCTGGGTGTTTCCAGAGGGAATTAACCATTTCTGGAAACCCACCAGACAAGGCCAAGATGTGGGGAGACCATCGACAAGGCAACAGAATGGGATCTTTTCGGTAAGCACTGCAATGTACAGTTTGTTTCAGGAACAGTCTTAAAGACAGTAAGCCATGGGAACTCTCTATTTACTGTTTTGGTAGAAGTTGTGAGGTCTGTGGGGGGATAGGTGTCCTTGCCAAACAACAGGCAGCTTAACTGACGGAGAGCTTTTTGCATTTCTGTCAAGTTTTTAATTTAGTTTTTTAAACAACAGCTTCTTTTAATGCTTTGATTCCTTCTCCACCCCACTTTTTCTAGTGATATTTTTCTAGTTTAGCTGTTCTGAATGAAGGTGATGATGTGCCATATGGCTTTTGGTCTATGTGCTGTTAACACCTGTAAGAGAACAAAATACCTTCTGAAATCCTGGCACTTTTCATTGCATACAGGATTTTATGAAAACGTTGAGAATTTATGGTTTTTCCATGAGGTTACTAAGTCCATGTATTGTAGAATCACAGAATGGTTTGTGTTGGAAAGGACTCTAAAGCTCGTCTCGTTCCACACCCTGCCATGGGCAGGGACGCCTCCCACTATCTGAGGTTGCTCCAAGCCCCATCCAACCTGGCCTTGGACTCTTCCAGGGATTGGGTGGCCACAATTTCCCTGGGCAACCTGTGCCAGGGCCTCCCCACCCTCACAGGGAAGAATTTCTTCCTGATATCTGATCTGAATCTATTCTCTTTTAGTTTAAACTGATATTGTCCTTCAGTCCANTCACAGAATGGTTTGTGTTGGAAAGGACTCTAAAGCTCGTCTCGTTCCACACCCTGCCATGGGCAGGGACGCCTCCCACTATCTGAGGTTGCTCCAAGCCCCATCCAACCTGGCCTTGGACTCTTCCAGGGATTGGGTGGCCACAATTTCCCTGGGCAACCTGTGCCAGGGCCTCCCCACCCTCACAGGGAAGAATTTCTTCCTGATATCTGATCTGAATCTATTCTCTTTTAGTTTAAACTGATATTGTCCTTCAGTCCAGTATAAAACCCCTTATCCTATCACTACGTGCCCTTGCAAAACAGTCTATATCCCCATATACTCCTTCATTAGATATTTTTGAATGTCACTGGAACTAGTCTAAAGATTCCTGTGCAACTCACATGCACAGCACAATATTTTTTTTTTTTAGTTTGTGTTCCTCTGGTTGTTACTGAGCCCTGTGTTTGCAAGAGGGCTCTGGGTATAAAAACAGAGCCACCAAAAGGTAGGATTTTCCTCTGTTTGGCATAATTCTTTCAGCACCTCAGTTCCTTGAACATCAGTGGGATAAAAGTACTGCTTGTGCCATACCTTAGTTTTCTGCAGTAAGAATACTTCAAATAATTTTCTGCTGTAATGTGTTGAGAAAGCTGATGAAAACCAGCATCCTCCAGAACACATCGTGATGGTATTGCTGAGGGAGTGATGTGTCTTGTGATAATACCAATAGTGCTATTCTGCTGATGTTTAAGTGGATTTTATTGGCATCATTCTTTAATGTATTGGGTGGGGAATACTGACCTTGACTCAAGTTTTAATTAGTGTTCTGCATGGTGGTGAAATGGACCGTGTAGCTTAGGAAATCTGTGTATGGTTTGATTAATCTTGGTGAGTGACTCTGTAGTGAAGCTCGAAGTACAAGATGACTTGCTGTAGTTGCTAAGGAAATGTCCACTGATTCGGGTAGCATTTGCTGTTATTTTAAAATGTGTTGATACTGTATTATTCTGCTTTTTAAAAAAGGTATTGGGGCATCGCTTAGAAGAAAAATCAGGGAGCTTCATCTCAAAAAATAATAATAAAAAAAGCCTAATTGGGTTTTGAAAAGGAGGAAACTTCTTCCTGAGTGTTTTTATGCAGATATTGGGAGAGCTCATAGCTCTAGTGTTGTGAATTTGGTGTGAGACAGTCTGGAGGCACAGAGACATCTTGGATGTTGATTGTTGGCGTAGTCCTGCGAGGCATCCTCAGTGTCTGAGCTGGTGGCTTTCAGCAGTTTGCCAGTTTGGACTCCGGCACAAGGAAGCATAAATGAGTCTTTGTAGAGTGTCAATAAAGCCTGTTTAGTAACCTCTGCTTTCATGTGCCTCAGGATGACGTGTAAGTGTAGTTGTTTCCATACTGCCCAGAGAGCTTAAGCTCGTGGGGTTCCTCACACACCAGCTGCCGGCACCTGGGTCAGCTGCAGAGCTGTGTGCAGTGCAGGACTATGTGGATTGCTACCATCATTAACCCATTAATATTGCAGGTATTCCCTGTTGAGTGCTTCTGGAAATTGTGCTGAAATGGGAGCACCCAAGTTTACTTTCTCACATCTGTCGTATGCTGCCTCATCTTAAACTGCCAAACATCAGTATCTGCTGCGGATCTTAGACTGTTACACAGCTCTATAAAAGTTTAGAGAAGATTGTGCTGCTGTGTAGATTTCAGACTCTAAGCACGTTATGAATAATACTGTCTTTATTTCTACAGTGGGAGCCAAGAAGAAAGGTTTGCTCCCGGGTGGAACAGGGAATATCCTCCTTCCCTTGATAGTCTTGCTCAAGAAAGACACTCTGGCAACTTCTCTGGCAGAAAATCACTTCCTTTTGATATCCAGGCACTCTCAGGCATCCTCAATCCTCAGTTTGCCAACAGAGAGGAACCTTCTTTCAGCTATGGAGCTAGAGATGGACCACGTAGTGACTTCAGAGGTGGGGATGGGCACCATGATTTCAGGGGCAGAGATTTCCCCCCATCTGACTTCCAGGGCAGGGATGAATCTCAGATGGATTTCAGGGGAAGGGAGCCGCCCCCTTCTGAGTATAGGGGAAGGGATATGTACACTGGAGACTTCAGGGAGAGAGAGGGGCCCCCTATGGACTTCAGGGGTGGGGATGTTCCTTCAGGGGACTTCAGGAACAGGGAGACGTTCCGTATGAACTACAGGGACAGGGAATCACATAATATGGATTACAGGGGCAGGGATGAACCTCCGTCAGACTTCAGGGGAAGAGGGTGTTATGATCTAGACTTCAGAGGTCGAGATGGGTCTCATTCAGACTTTAGGGCAAGAGACATGTCTGAGTTAGACTACAGGGGCAGAGACCACTCCTATTCAGACTTCAGAAATAGGGATGTCCCTGATTTGGACTTTAGGGGTGTGGGCACGTCTGATTTGGACTTCAGAAACAGGAATGCACCATCGTCAGACTTCAGAAATAGGCACAGGTCCCGGTCTGATCAGGATTTTAGGAGCAGAGATGTGGCTCCTCCCATGGACTTTTCAGAGAGGGAAATGCCTCCCATGGATCAAAGCCTTGTAGATTTTAGGCGCAACCAATCTACTGTACCTTTAGGAGAAAGAGAGGGCTCTGGTTTAAGCACTGGCAAGAGAGATGAGTCTGCACTTGGTCTAGATAGAACTCCCTTTGGTAGCCAAAAAGGAGAATTTCAACACTCGGAAGCACCAGCCAGAGAAGAGGAATCCCTTGGATTGGGTCTTGAAGATGACACTGCACACAATTTCCAAAATAGCCGTGGACCTCTTCCTACTCTTCAGGACCAAGAGGAGCAACCTCAGACCTTTGCTAACAAGCAGCAACAGCAGCAGCTTTCTGGGGGGGAGCAGCAAAGCTCCGATTCTGATCTTGGGTTAAAGGGTGAAGGTGACCTGGATTTCCTTGGAAGGCAAGATACGGATTACCGGAACATGGAGTACCGCGATGTGGATCACCGGCTGCCAGGGAGCCAGATGTTTGAGTATGAACATGGCAAGTCCTTTTCAGAAGGAAAACCCAGCAAAGATTCTAAGCCCTATAAGAGCCTTCAGGTAGGTGATTTTGTCCATTAATGTTTCTGTTAAATGTGTGTTGGCCAAAGAATGGAAGGAGTTGGGAAGGAGCCTTCATTCATATCCCACCACTTCAGGTCTATCCTAATTTACCATCCTTCTCTGAGATCATCCTCTTCTCCAGGTTTTTAATGGGCACCCTTTTGATCTCAGAAACTCTTCTCAAGAGAAGTGCAGTTTAGCAAATGAGAATTGCTGAATACTTAGAACCAGATTTGGTTCAGAAAGTCCCCAAGTTGAAAATGACCAGATGGAGGGAGGGTGTTGCAGGGAAGTGATGCCCAGAAGTTATTTTGTTATTTTCTCCTATCCTATCACTACGCACAGCCCCGAGGGAAGCTGCTGGCTTGGGTGGGCCTACATAGAGCTGTTCTCGTGCATGCTTTGTTTTCCTTTAGAGTTAACTTGGAAACCTGAAGGTAATAGTAACTGCTGAGTTAATAACTGCTATTGAATTAGGAGAGCAGAGAGATGATTTGCCTATTCTGTTTCCCTGGAGCTAGATCTCACCAAACAGCTCGGTGAGCACGTGAAGAGTTCCACCAGAGCTCCCTGAGTCTCAAACAGGGGTTAAAGCTTTGAGGCCTTTGCCTTTGAATTATCCCCTGCTTTATTTTGTTACTGCTTGTGTACCTTGTGAAGCAGCATCTCTCATTTGTAAAACCATCTTGATTGTGTGAACTCAAGGACCAAGATTACCGGACCTGCCCCAAATATGTGAAGCCAAGCAAGCTCATTCGGCTGGGAGGAGTGCCTGAAACTGCCACAAAGGATGATGTAAGTGGGATGATTCTCATCCAAAAACTTCTCTCAAAGGTTTCTAAAGTACCAATTTTAAGTCTAGTTAATGTAGATCAGATGGCCTGTCATTTTCCCCAGGGGAAAATCCACATTTAGAAGTCATTGCAATGTTACCTTTAATGTGATTATTCTGAGGTTTTGGGGGGGTCTAGAAGTGCTGCGTTTTTCTGCAGTCACATGTGGGGTGTTGATAGCTAGAAGCCTTGACTCCAGACTCTTTAATATGCCCTACTTCATCACTGCTTTATTTATACCAAATATTGTTACTACTATTTTGGGCTCAGAAGACATGTAGTGTCTAAGTGAACTTGTTTGTTCTCAGTTACTTGAAATTGCTCAAATGAGATCTTAGAAAGACAGAAAAGATGTTACTGCTTTGGGGAAAAAAACCATGAAATGTTCTAGGCTACAAGGTGAAAGAAGCCCCCTTTCCTAAAGTTTCCACTTTGAATAAGGACTTTTTTTGGGGGGGGGATTTTTTTTGTTTGGTCAGTTCCAGATATGAGAACATGCAGCAGTTTTTGCTAGGGGTAGCTGTGGTGATGAGCTTCTGAGGCTTGATACCAGAGAACTCACAGCAGAAACTTTGTCTTTCAAAAGGTGATAAGACTTGGAACAGTCACCCTTGTACTTTGATTTTCTTAAGGGCAGTAGGACATCTCTGACCTTAAGTAAGGATCAGAGGTGAGCTGTGTGATTGAGACCAACGTAATAAACCTTTGCACAGTTGAATTGTGGTGTAAATGGTGCTCACTTCTTAAAAAAAAAAAAATCAAAAATACTTCTCGGTAACAGTTCTTGGGTACTGATGGAACCTAATCAGGAAAGTGTGTCAGTTTGTAGTGCAGTCAACCTAGAAAGAAGTCTTGGAGACAGACAAATGTACATTAGCAAGTACCTTGCTTTTGGAGGTTTGATTTTGGAGATGAAGCAGATCTTGCTTTTTCTGTAGATCCTCAACGCTTTCCGAGGGCCTGATGGGACACCTGTGAAGGACCTGCGACTGAAAGATTACAGCTCAGGTGAGAATGCCTTTCCAGTGCTTCTATTTCAAGTTGCTAACCAATATTTTTTACACTGACTGGTTCAAGTCTTTGGTGCCCTAATTGCAGGTATTTTTAAATGAAACTGCTCACCGAGTTTTGTAGTTTGTCCTCCTGTCCTCAAAACTGAGGGCTGTAATCACTGCTGCCCCAGAGCTAAAGCATGTCTCTGGGTGCCTCTAGAGAGATGCAGGAGCAGCAGGAAGAATACTAAGGCTGTTCTAGTAACCATCAAGAGTAAAGCCGTGGGACAGCAACTTAACTCCTCAATAGTTTTTTTATTTGTTTGTTTTGTTTTGTTTCTTTTGGATTGTTCTAAATCTTGTTTCTGAGGTGGTCTTACTGTGGAGCATGTCCTGCCCAAGTAGTGTCCTCAGGAAAACTGTTCCATCCTAACATTTCTCCTTCAGTAACATGAAACTGGTACCCTGCTTAGGTACGAAGACAGGTTAAAAAAAAAAAAAAAGACAAAGTAAGTTTTATAAATAAATACCCAAATACTGGGTCTGGATGTGCTTCCTCCTTCAAAGAATAAAGTTCTGCTGTACTTCTGATCAGTGTGTATAGGATTCTGAAGAAAGAAATATTTCACAAGGCTGCTTTGTGAGAAAGTTGTACTGGAACAGAGATGTGCGATGGTAGGAAATGCAGGGTGAGTCCTGGGGGTTGGTTTGGATAATACACTAGTAGGGAATACCTGGAAACTGGTGTTCTATTTTATTTTAAACCTAGGAGAGTAGAGGCTTCTGCCCTCATCAGTGCTTTTTCTTTTCATACACCACTATGAGTTGTACGTGAAGCAGCTGGAATTCTTGGTGTCAACACATTATACGTATAAAGGCTCCCAACGTGTTTAGTAACTGGGGATTAAAACTGGGGCAATGGGGTATTTCTCAAGTGTATTTTTGCTTCTGGAATCTGTCAAAGGAGATTTCACAACCTTCTCATAAACCTTTGAACTGAAGAACATCCCCGTGTCGCGTAATCTGGTCTGGCCCAACGAGCAGGGCTTAAGCGGCACAGTCAGTCTTTCTTGCTTCTTTTCCTCTTTTCTAAGCATAGTTCAGCATGGCTGTCGTCACCCACACAGCACTGGCTGCAACACAGTAATTGCAACACGCTCCTTTTTTGCCTGTGCTGAGGTAATTTGTCAGTTGTTGCGTTTTCTTTCTTCTGAAACGTGTCACTTCAGTAATAAATCAAACCAAACTGGAAATTTCTTTGTAAGTCTCTTCCCACGTACATTATTAGGACTTGCTGCCCTCATGAGAGAACTGCTGTTTCTTCCTTCCCATTCCCTGTGTCAAAGGCTGCTCAGGATGACACAGTGTCTGAGGTTACAGGCAGAAGCTCCGGTATCTGCAGGTGGTCACACGTTGAACGAGGGGTGCAGTTTTCTGCTCTCTCTCCAAAAGCTGCATTCTGTTTCAGTCTGTCTCTTCAGCTGCAAAGTTGGCGTTTCTAAAAGTTTTTCTGGCAGTTGTGGGAAGGGAAAGAATGAAGTTAAAATTAGCTCGTGTTTTATGCGCTGTGTAAAGCTGTTGTTTAACCCTGTCCAGTCAACATCAGTTATTTGTGTGGTGTAATATTGGTCCAGGTTACGTGGATGCTGCAGAGTCTTTGGTTTGCATCATGTCCCGAGGCTGCAAATGTAGCTGCTGCTTTAAACAGCTCTCTGATCCTTCTTACACAAAATATATATGTCTAGGACAGTAAAATCTTCCTGATATGTGAAAACTTCTTCTATTTGGGTAACTAGAAGCTGCAAGTAAAATGAGTCCAACTTTTCGCATTAGGTCATCTTAGAGAAGTGTGTAGAATTAAATTCATATTAACTTCTGAAAAGCTAAGTCTGTTTGAGCTTAGAGGCCAGTCATGGTCTAAACAATACTTTTGTGTTGGGGTGTGTTTGTAAATACCCTTAAGAATGAAAAGTAAACCCTCTGGGTTCCTGGTGTCTCTGGGGTACACCCGGACTGTATCAGCTCGATGGCTGGCTCAGAGGAGCGTGTGCTGAGGCAGTCTGAGCGGGTTGTATATTTTTGGGTTCTGTCCAGAAATGTTAAAAATAACATTAATCATGAGTATGCATGTTGAGTGTGTTTCAGAGAAGAAAGTCTGCAGCTGTGGGAGAACAATAACAGCCATAACAAATAACACACAATTAACTCGAAATAAGTGAGGTTCGGGTCGGTTTCACAAAAAGATAATGCTTATCATAAAGCTTATCTCAGCAGCTTCAATGTGATGGTTCCACTGTATGATCGTTCACAAGATTCTTTCTGTTTTGGGGGAAAATATACGGCTGATTTTTTTCTTGGAAAAAGCAGCTCAACGTCTTTATAAAGGCCCCTTTTTTTTTGCACACTGTGTATGTGCGAAGAGAAGTCTATTTTCATGGAAGGCTGTGCTCAGAATGGAACGCTGTTCTTATTATACCTGGTGTGATTTTGGTATGCATTCAAGCTGTTGATTCTGTAGATTATTTTGTCTCTGAAGCCCACAGACTGAAACGGTGGCTAGATTTTAAATGAGGCAGTGAAAGGAGAGACCTTAAGAAGTGGCATAGTAATTCTATTTAAATCAAAGAGGCAGATATTTACAATGATAAAATGTCAAAGACAGACTTCATAGTATTACCCTAAAAAGCATTTACTTGTAATTTCCATCGATTAGATTTTTCAGTTCATGCCTGTATGTTCAGACTGAAAGTGCCAAATCCATTTGTGGGGGAAAGAGGGCTTCTTCCAACGTGATGTGTAAATCTTGGCAGAAATAACTGTATTAGATTGTTGGTTTATCTTTCAGCTTGCCTTCTCAAATGGGTTTGGTCATGTCTGTCCAGTCAATCATGGCAAAGAACAAACCTTGAGGTGACAGTGGAATCTTCCCAAAGATTCCTGCTTTGGTGTGTGGTATCTCCCAGTGCCTCTTGCAGATGTCCCCCTGACCTGGGTGCTGCTCACCCTGTTGACTTGTCAGCAGCTCTCTGGGAAAGTGTTGTCTGTCAGTGACAGCTCATGAGCTCCCCTGTCCCGTCTGGAGGTCCTTACCTCTGCTCACTGGGGTCAGAGCTTTCATCTGGCTCTAACCATGGTCCTTCCCTGGGGCTCTTAGTGCCAGACTGCTTGTAGCACGGGCTCTGTCCTACTCCTGTTACCATCCGTGCACTTGGGTCAGTGCTGACTGCCAGGAACTTGAAACCAAGACCTTTTGACCTTCAAGGAGTCTCACGTGAACACACCTTGCCCTGGTTTTGATTTTGATCATATTTTAAACTTACCTCCTGCCTGATTCTCATCCGGTTTTATTTCTGCTTCCCTGCTTCATGTTAAAAATAAGCAAAGCCTGAGATCTCATCTTGAGGGTCTGATGCACACAGAACTCTGGCTGAGCACACACATCTTGAGAAAGAAGCACGTGGAGCCATCCTTATCTTAAAGGGCTGCTTGTGAGTCGTTCACCCTGAAAAGATACTGCAGTGGTGTCCAAGTTATAAGTGAAAACACGAAACGTACTCTGAGCCTTCTGTTCAAATTGTTCTTCTGGATGCAGTTTGTGGTGGGACAAACTTGGAACATGTATTTTCCAACCAGGATTCATGTTAGAGTTGGTACCAGCAGTTGTGAAAGCTGTTCAGGGAAAGCGAGCCTGAGTAATTGCTGGCAGCCCATGAGACTGTTCTATCTCATACCACAAGCCAATCTGGGAAACCTGAGGAGTTTTTGTTGGGCTGGGAGGGCTGGGTGGAGGATGGATATGCTCACCAAGGTAGAGAGCAGCATGGCAGGGAGGGGTTCTGGAGTGCACCTGGATTGCAGTCAGCAGGGGCACTGAGGTCCATCCAAGCCCCTCTATACTCTCCAAATAAGTGTAGCACTTCATAAATTTTTTTAACCCTCTTCTGACCTTTCTGATACTTCCTTTTGAGCCCTGAGTAGGGGTGTAGGAAAACAATATTGGACCCCCGAGGGGCAAGGCACCCCTTGAGCTGGGATGTCTGGAGCAGGAGGAGCTCTCTGCATGGTTGTAACGCTTGGGGCCAGAGCCATGGCCACAGGTGGCTGTTGCTAAAGGACAGGCTTCCTCCCTTGGTGGGGGAACATGCAGGAAATGTAGTGTCACCTGAAAACCTGACTAACCTGGAGCTGCTTTATGGCAGATGCCTGCTCTGCTTTGAAAAGCTTTGTTTTAGTAAGTGCTGTTGGCACTAAATGTACTTTATTGCTTGCTCAGCCACCTTCTTGCCTTAGCAAAAGCAGGTTTTGTTTAATTTCTCCAGATCTGGCCTTTATTTGGTGCTTGGAACTGCCCCCCCACCTTATCCCTCCTTGAATTAAATTGCCTTGGCCAAGTCCAAGAAGAAACTGGATTATCTTGCTTGTTCTTACTAAGCTCTGCAGCACTGGTGCCCTGTTAAATATTAATAAGCCCCTTAGATAAATCTTTGAGGTGTTTTTTTTTAGCTAGAAGTACAGCCTATCTTGTATATCAGAACAGTGAATCATTGGTTTCAGGAATATACTAGGAAGCCTCTGGAATTTAAAATTGTATTTTTTAGTGTTATGTTTTGCTAAAACTCATAACCTAGGGGGTCCAAAAGTTTCCAGTTCGTGATGGAAAAAATGGTACGGATTTTTTGAGTGGTACATCTGTCCATGGTAGGGGTAGGTGCTCTTGTTTTCCATGGCTGGAAGGCATTCCAAGGCAGTGAGATCTCCTCTCCCTTAGAGCTCCTGTTGTGGTTTCAGACATGGCTGTGCATTTGTCAGGCCCTCTCAGCTCCCTCACTGTGGGTGGTGCTTGGGCTGAAGGTGCTCTTGGAGGCCAGAAATGCTGTATCCAGAGATACTGCTCCTGCCCCAGCTCTCACATTCCACAAGTGCCATCCTGCTGCAGTTTCCAGCCACAGGCAGAGCTGCAGGGTGAGCTTCTGTGCTGCGTAGGGAGAGAGCATTTCTAGAGGTGTGCAGCAGAACTGTGCTGAACTGAAACCTTTTGTTTCCTTTCTGGAGTCATGCAGTGGCCTTGGGAAAACTTCCCCTCTGAAGCATAGATTTGTGGCCAGCTAGTGGCTTCCTCATGAAGAGGGCTTGGCTCCAACCCTCTGGAGTTAGACCTGGAACAGGTCCCACAGGGACTAAGATTCTTTGGTTTGGTAAAAAGAACACGCTGTGGGTTGGTGTGGGATATCTCTAGCACACAGAGGGACATCTTGCCTGTTGGGCTAATTATTCAGAAGACAGGTTGGGTCACCATCAGTGCTGGTGCTGGTGCACCACAGGACAAATGATGTGTTGCTGTGTTTACTGCTTTGCACAGCAAAGATTGTGTGGCCCATTGTGCTGCGTCGACTCAGGCGCGATGCAGAGCTCGGGCACTTGCTGAGAGCTGAAGTGATCAGCCATGAGCTCACAAGATGCTGTAGCACACGTGGAGTTTCTTCCTGAGGCCAGATCCATCAGCAGAGTTCTGCAGTCTTCAGGGGCTCACCTGTCTGGAGCTGCAGAAATATCTTCAGTGCTGGTCTGCGTGAAGCAATTGGTTCTAGTTCGTAGCCAGAATAGGCTGCCAAGGACTAAAAAAGCACTTAGCTGGAATTAGTCCATGGTCATCAATACCAGTCCTTGCCAGTTTTGCCAGCTGTGTGGGCCATAGGCTTTTGGCTTCTCTTGCTTGGTTTCAGGGCAGCAGTGCATTGTTTCTTGGAAGCGACATTCTTGCTCATCTTTCCTTATCTGTGATGTGTTGGCTTAGGAAAGAGGAAGTGCAAATCTGTTCTAAGTCAGTGTTTGTGATGGTGATCAACCTTCATTCAGGGTTATAAGGCCCGTTCAGAAAAGGCAACAAATTCATCCATAAAACATGCCTAACAGCCCTTTTGACATGCAGAATCTTCTCTGAAGCCATTTTTACAAAGGTGCTCATTCCTTTTGCATCTCTAGAGCAAAACTGCAAGGCTTTGCACAGTGTGCTGACATTGCATTGATTGCTCAGAGTCCTTTGTGCTAAATGACAGATCATATATCCTGGAGACCAGATTCACATTTAGTAGCACTTTAAAACCAAGCTCCTTCCCAGGTATGCAGCTTCCAGTCCTCTCATGGAGTGTAGGGAAGGTCCCAGCCTTCCTCAAATTCCAAGTTTCTGTGTAAATATAATGTAATCCTTTGTCTTTAGTAAAACTACAGTGTGTGCAATCTAAATGTTGGGATGTTTTTCCCTCCTCTCCTCTGTGCTGGTGTATAAACTACCCTTCCTGGCCCAAAAAGCGTCGACAGCCATTTGGGGCTCTGACTGTGGTAGTTCTGTACTTTACAGAGCTGCTGGTTTTTGCCTTTGATGGCATCTCAGGGAGGTCCTTTCTGTCTCTTGTCCTCCATGATGGAGGGAGAAGGATGGGCTGTAGTGTTCTACCTTTCAGAATACAGCTCTGTTTCATATCCTGTGGTTTCAGTGCTGTTCTCCGTCATGAGTGTGTAAGAGTGTACTTTGCACAGAGGGACAGTAGGAAGTGACAGGCCTTTTCCCAGCAGCAGGTGTGGCTTGTAAATGCTCAGCCTTTGAACGGAATTGGTGCAGATTGTCCTGTTTATTCTGGTACAGCTCTTCAGCTTTAGTAGCTCTGAAGACCAATTTATCTGTGCAGTAAAGAGATCTGACAAATTTACGGATGCTCAGAATCCACCAGCTGGCATTGAGAGAGCTCATGATTTTGGCTTCTGTGTTAGCACAGAGAGATTGCCACCGTCCCCTGCCGTGCTGCGGGGGTGCCCTTCAAGTTTTCAGACTGTGTGGACAGATTTATTTCCTCTGCCTACCATGGAAGGCACTACAGTGGTACCCATCCTTGCTGCAAGGGCAGGGTATAAGCAGAGGTACAGCCACTCCTGAGCACGTCCAGGAGCTCCTGTCTTCTTGGAAGCACTGAGTGTAAGATGCCTGCTAATAATAACCCAGTGTAATAGCACAGAGATGCAGAGAAAGCCCTGTGTCTTCCAGTATTTTCTTGAGATGAGGCATTTGCTTTTTAGTATGGATGACCTACATCTTCATCTTGCCTTGGAGGAAACAGGAAAAACTTGTGCGCGGGGTCATGGGCACATTGCCAAATTCTCCCACAGATGGGGTAGATCTTTCAACCACAGAACGGCAGATTCTCTGAGAACGGTGTGCACAATCCTGTTGCCACTACCTGAGCTCTGCAAAGTGTGTGAGACTGCAGATTCCTTCAAGGGATATAGAAATCCTTCACAGTCACTCTGTACTTTATGCTGCAGTTGCCCTTGGAGCAATAGAAGGTTCTTAGAGGGTTTCCACAGCTGCACTCTGCTCTGTTGTGCTGTCTCTGGAGAGAGCAAGCAGAAAGAATCTCCTGCTTCAGCAGCTGGCCACGGCTCTGCTTTAGTGTGCTGATTCTGAGTCCTAGAAGTTCCCCAAATGGCAAATGCTTTCTTCTGTGGTAGTTCTGTCTCATTCTACAGGGGAAAAAAGCCCTAGTGAAGTGTTGTTGGGATGGTGGAGAAGCTCTCTGCCTGTGGATACTGCACTGTTGTCATCTGTCCTGAGGCTGCTTGGCCCTGCGTGGCAGACGAGGGACCTCCACCATGTTCCCAACTTCCCAGGTTAGCACAGTGTCCTTTGGCAACTTGTTATACAGAGTTACTTTAATGGGGGACCATCTTTCCCGTCCCAGAGCAGAGAGAGTATCTTCATACTGCACCACAGCAGGCGGGGCTTTGTCGCAGTTTTTGAGAAGGCAGGTGATGGTTCACCCGGGACTTGGGATGACCTGATGCCTTAAGCTTGTCGGGGTGTGTGGTGACACGACTGGCCGTGTGCTCATTCCTAGAATCAAGAAGCTGGATCTCCTCTTGGATTGGATGCCTTTGTCATGTTGCCATCCTGCCTTCTTTCCAAAATTGCTTTGGCACAGGCTGGGCTGCTGTCACTACATGATCTTTTTGTTTGGCCTCCTAAAACTGCAGAGATAGTGGGGGGGTTTATGTCTTCACACTGCTTACGGTCCCTATGAGAACAACATAATGTTTTTTCTTTATTTAGATCTTTGGTATAACAAACTATCATGAAGTAACATGTTACTATGTGTCAGTTGTTCAGTAGAAACTGTGTATGTATAGAAACAAGTCTTATTTTAAATCCTGAGTCTTTGATCTTTATATCTGAAGCCAAAGAACAGTAATTTTAAGGCAAGCTTTCAGGATTTTATCCAAACCATTGCATGCTAACAGGGACACTCCATTTGCTGTGAAAAGTCACTTTGCTAAAACACATCTGTTTCAGAGGCAGAATATTCTTTATTCCTGTGCTTGCAGAGCAGCTTTCTGGAGCTCTAAATGTGTCCTTACTCCTAAGTATTAGGCATTTGTGCCCATTTTCAGTGCAGAAAACAGCAGAACATGCTTTGGGAGAATCTGTAAAGAATTGTTTATACATAGAAGCACTTAAGGGAAAGCAGAAGTCCTCTGGATTTTATGTGTATACTGTCCTTGTGTTCTGATTTCACCCATCATACGCAGCCCCTGGTACTATTGCCTTGTGCAGCTGAGAGGAAGTAGCTAAATAAGGTAAAAGACTCTTTTAACACAGTTGACCTAAAACGTGGGGGGAGATGAGGGCGTGCATGTTTTATGGCTATACTGAGTCCAGAATCTCTGTGAGTTCAAGTGTTGGAGGACTCTTCCCGTTGTAAAGGTCATTTGGACAGTGTAGCTGTGCTGCAGCGTGCTCAGAGGTTGCGTGGGGGAAATACTGATTTCTTCCTTTTTGACAGTCTGTGCTTATCACATATACTTCTGCAAATCTGCTTTCTTGTGGATCCTGAAACTGTAGTGCTGTACTAACCAGTAAATGAAGATACCAGGATTTATGTCTTGCATGGGAAGTTAGGCCACCTAGAGTCAAAAACACCACACTGTAGTCTTCAGCAGTGGTTCTGCTTTGCTGGTTTGATGGCTTCAGTTCTTCAGGTCATAGCAGTGAAACACCAGTGGGTATCCAAGAGCTCCACTCACAGGGGAGCTCAGCTTTCCTTGGGATGTCTGTTGAGCCAGGTCCAGCCATTAGATGTGTGACCCTACCCCTCTGTCAAAGTCCCCTGCCCTGTCTCTGGTAAGAGCAGCTGAACTGCTGCGTTCTGGCAGACAAAGTGTGTGAAAGCTTTGGAAACAAAAATATCCCAGTTCAGCAGCTGCTGCACAGAGCTTGAACCAGCCCTATGGAGGAGGCAGGGAAGAGACACAATGGTTGTACACAAATGTAGTTGCTCCCCCTTGAGAACCAGCCTCACTCCACTTGGTTTTGTTTCAAGTGTTGTTCTCTGGGTATTGTGATTGTTGCAGGTCGTGGACAAAGCAGCATCCATTGCGTTCTGAAGGTGTGGTGCCATTGTTCCACAGGCCTCCATTTCAGCTGTGGACTAAAATGGAAGGATGCTTGGGTTGAGCTGGAGGCAGGGGGCAGATCAGGGGTGCTGTGCCGCCCAAGGCTGATGTTGCTCTGTTGTTCTCACATCCCGAGTGTGCTTGTCAGATCCATGCAAAGCGCTGGATCTGGGGGCGGTGGAAAGTGTCAAGCCCTCACACATCTTCAGCAGTGGTTTGGAGCGGAGCAGTGGCTCCAGGCTGCTCTCTTCTTGCATCACTACTTTGCTGTTGCCTGTGCAAGGACAGCTCATAGCGAATTCCAGAACGCTGCGTCCCTCTGCAACCCGCCCACAAGAGCCCAATGTCTGCCCTGAAGCTGCTTTTTGTCAGGATATGGGGACACAGTTATTGTTTTTGTTCATGTTACTGCTGCTATGTTTATGAGATGGGTGGGGGAGAGCAGAGAGGGGAAAGTGCAGAAGGAGAAATGTACTGGGCTTCCCCTTAACTGTCTCCGTGTAATGCTTGGAGTGATCCTCTGGCATACATTCCTCTAAGGGTCTGAGCTTTTGTATGTATTTATAAACATTCAGCATTGCACGCTCAGTTGTGTCATGCCAGGTTAAATCCACGTCTAAACCACTCATTCCCTTCACGAGGACTGGGATGTACACGTCCTCTCATTGCAGAGCAATGCAATGTTGCTTTCTGTCTGTCAGGACAGCTCCTACTTCACAGATAACGCCCTGATCCTGCCTTGCTAATTACAACAGGTTTCAAAAATCTTCTCTGAAAGGGAATCAGGAGCCTTACAGGCTGACAAATATCATTCACACAGCCCTTTTCTAAACAGGAGGGAAAGAGCAAGGCTTTAAAATGGGTTTGAGTAAGACTTTAAAATGTGCCATGTGGGGCCGCACGCTGTGTGTGAAGTAGCAGAGGTGTCTGCCCAGAATGCAGAACAGTCTCCCAGCAAGGGGCAGCACTGCTCCTGGAGAGCAGCTGCCTTCTGCAGAGAGGAGGGCTCCTTCATTTTCAGAGTGTGATCCGGTGTGGCTGCACTGCAGAGTGGAGTGGACACTATGGGAGCAGCTGGATCAATTTGGTTGTGTCAGTCCTGCCAGCTGAAACCATACCTCTAGTTCCAGGTGCCCACTTCATGTAAGAGTATCAAGTGGCTTTAGCTGCTTTCCACCACAGATGCTGGGCTGCATCTTTAACTGAGCTGAAAAGCACCTAGATTGATAAATTTCCCTCTAGTGTAATTATATTGACTACAATAATATGAGAGAGGGGAATAAATTCCTCTATGAGGTGGAAGATGTGCTAGATTTAAATTAGAGTCTTGTTATTAAAGGCAAAAGCACAAAGTCAGAATTGTGTTGTTAGAACAGCATGCAAAGAGCTCCCAGAAAAAAAAAATCAGTAGAGTTTGACGATGAAATAGTTTTTTGTGGCCTTGTCTCTGATGTGGTAAAGTACAAAGATGTAAAGAAGCAGAGAAGGAAAAAGTAGAGCAAATGTTCTTTGGCATAGACTTGGGGGAGATGGAGGCTGTTTTCCAGTAGTCTGGAATGCTTTGCCTGAAAGAAGCACATGAGTAGACTTACCTTCCCATGGGAGGTGAGGGGCTGAAGCAATAGGAGCCAGATACAAATCTCGTTTAAAGATAGTGGAGTTAAAATGGGCATCTTCAGGAGAGGAGACAGGCTCTCCACCAGAGCATTTAGGTGCCTAAAATGATACACATCATGTGCAACCAGCTTTCCTCTCACTCCAAACCAGCCAAAGAAGCAGCAGCAGGAGGCAGCCAAGCTTTGCCTCTCACTCTGTGTCCATGTAGGAGCATCTCAGCCCATGATCATCTGGAAAGCACTCCAAAGGAGTGAGGTGGCCTTGGCGTGTTAAGGGTGAGGTTGTGACTTGAGGTTGTTCCTCACCGCTCCAGTTCTTGGAGATTTCAACACTGAGGATAGATCCTGAGTTGATCTTGGTTTCTGTAGTGTTCACCCTGCACTTTACTTTGGGACATAATATTTCAGTGCAGGTAACTGGAGTACACAGTTAAATCAGTGTGTCCCTTCTGCAGTGACTGAGATGACAGCTTTCCAAGGAGTGAGAAGAGGAAAGGCTCTCTAGTTTCTTGAATCTAAGCTTAAAGCTCCCTCTTGTTACATATGCAGTATCATCTACACCAGAATGAGGAAGTTGGAGTTCTCATTCCTGCTCTGCTGTACTTTTTCATAATGCAAGGGTTTGGACTTCAAACAGTAAGCAGGTGTTGAAAGAAAAATAGCAAAGGCAAAGGAATTGCGTTAGTTCTTTCTGAAATATTGCCCAGTTAAAATGCTGGCTATTGGTGTAGAATACATTTGCAGCAAGGTACTTGGAAATGATTTATCAACACTTACTTTGGATAGCGGTGCCTCCAAGGTAGCACAAAATATGAAACTGGCAATGGAAAGTCACTATGTCTTAAAAAAACCAAACAACAAAGCAATTATTTCTTCCCCTAAGGAAGGGTGTGCCTGTCACTGGGTTGTGTAAGGGAAAGTGGGAACACTGTACTATTAACATTCATGATAAACTGCACAGTTAATCATCATCCACTTAGTCCCTGGTTTCTTTCTTTTTCGTTTTGGAGTAGAGGGGTGGTGGCTAGAGGGTTTGTCATTGGAGGGAAAGGGAAATGAATATTTAATGTGGCTTTCTTTATGACAAGGCACTAACATGACTCCCGTCTGTATTTAAATGCTGTCCCCAGGTTACGACTATGGCTATGTCTGCGTGGAGTTTTCACTCTTGGAAGAGGCCATCGGATGCATGGAAGCCAACCAGGTTGCTTTACAATTCGGTCAATGCTGCTAGAAGATTTTTAATTTTTTTTTTTTGGTGGGGTGGTGGAAAGCATTGAGGTTTTTGTGGAGGAAGATCTATTCTTGTGTGACACACAACATCGCAGTTTAAATGTTGTTATCAGAATCTTGTTATGAGGCTTAGAAATGCCAGTGGAAAAGAGCTGCTGGACACCAAATGCTCTGCCCTCATGCCTGGTGTGTGTCAGCACACGGGCTGGAGTCAGAGGCTGGTGTCTGACAGACTCCTGATGCAGGTTTTGACCCTGATGCTTCTGTACTCACACTGAAATCCAGTTGGGAGGAGCTCTGGTAGCACTGAATGCTTCCCCCGGCTGTGCGTGCACAAACATGCACATGTGACTGTAGGTGAGGCCTCTGTGCAGCTCTGAGTCAATGTGACTTGCACGCTCCACTTTTCCATATGCCTTGTGTGTGGGAGAGATGCTTCATTGTGCATCCCCCCCATATCTGTCCTGTCCTTTGGCAAACTGGAGCTGCAAGCATGAGGACCACCCTACGTGCGGTTGAGCCTGGTAAACCTGAACGTTCCCAGCCCCTAAAAGGACAAAATGGCTGAAGTCCCCAGGGAGTATCCAAGGGGGTCTTTAGTCTGACCTGGTGTTTGAGGCTAGAGCTGGTGTCCATAACAGAAGAGCAACATCCATTTAATTTGTTAGGTAAAACAGATTCCCATCTTGCACCACTCTTTCTGTGCCTTGGAACTGCAGGTGATGGATCATTCAACAAAACCAACTAAACAATTGATCCCCCTTCCTGCACTACATCCCTTAAGTTTCCTCCCTGCTGCCTTCTTCCTCCTAATTTGCCTGACTAAAAATCCATATCAATTATCTTAAGCCTTTTTACCTGAATCCCAGGCCTGACTGTCATGGGAGAAGAATTATGAGTCAGATTCAGAGCTGCGCTTCTGCAAAAATGTACTTACAGTTAATGAGTCTTCACAGCTGGGGTTTCAAAGGTCCCAGTAAGCGCTTGCATTTGCCTCTATTTTGAGTTACAGAGGTACTGCAACTTACAAAATATTTTACAGAAATAATTCTGTTGCTGGGAAAGAGCCTGGCACATTCCCACTGGGGTGGTGCTGAGCAGCATAGAGAGAGAAGGCTCTGGAATTAATTATTACTTTTACCATCAGTGACAACTTTTATTTCTCCTTCAGTGTTGCTACAATTCCCAATTTATTTTGTTGTCACTGGGGAATCTCTAATTACAGATGACATTCCTCTTAACCAAATGCTTCTCCGTATTCTGCTGACGTGAAATAACGTCTTCCTGTGCAAGAACAATTCCCAAATACTTGGGAATTTGGGAATCCCTCTTTTTCCTATTGCTCGTGCCTTCCCTGACCCTTCTCCCATTTGGAATGTATAGATTTGAGCAGATGTTTGACTTGCTGAGGTTTGGTCCATTGCTACAGCAAAGAGCCTGTAGGTACCACTCTTTAAACACTGCTGAGTGCCTGGAGGTGCACACACATCCCTGAGAAGGAGCTGTTGGTGTTCACTGCTGTTCACACTGACCTCCTCAGCAGCAGCTGCCGCAGGCATTCAGGCTGGGAAATGTTTTCCTGTGACTCCCTTCCAACATTCAGGCAGGTGCTGCCAGAGCCCTGCGTGTGGCAGGGGTGCTGGTCCCAGCTGTGCACCCCACCTGGGACGTGCTAAAACCAGGCAGGGTATGAAGTCTTCCAGTTTTTTTCCTGCTATACATTGTGTGTGTGCAGAGGAAGTGGAGAAAATGGAAGGGATCATCTCCAAACCCTGCAGGGGCCAACCTTCGTGATGTTTTAGTAGACCTACAGTAGTTAGGAATTAATGGAATTAGAAACATGGGCTTTGGGTTGATCCAAAGCTGCATGCATTTGATCAGAAGAGCTCCACATAGGTTAACTTCTTTAATTTGCTTTTGATTGAACATGAAAAAAAGCCCTTCCAATTATTTAAATAAAAAAACCTAGCAAGATTTGTATCTGACAGACTACAAGGGAGATAAGTGACTTTTAAGTTCCCAGCAAAAGCCAAATAAAGATATCCAGAAGGGGAGTTATTAATTCAGTTGTCCTTAGGGAATAAATAGCCCATTTTAATGACTTCCAGGATAGAGTTATAAGATCATCTTCTTAGATTCAGAATCAGTCTGCATTTTTGCAAGCTGCGAAACCCAAAACCTGTGTTAGCTAAGGCACAGATTCTTTGATAGTTCAGTTATTTTCAGAAGGTTATCAGCTACCCCTGTCAAATTCAGTCTCTTGGGAAAGCATAAATAGCAAGTGACATCCTGGTCCCTCTCAAGTCAACCTGCCTCTTTCTCAGGCATCTGCAGACTAAGAATAAATAGCTTGTGCAAAACCAGCGTTTTCTGATCCTCTTTAATGCCCGTTAAACTGCCCCTGCCTGAAGAACAATTGTCTACATCCGTATATATTGTCTAATTTTGATATTGTGAAATCTTTTTGTTTTACTTGGCACAAACCAGCACCCATTTAAGATCATTCCCGAATTTGGGAACTACAGATTTACCAGGTCCAACTCAGTACCTCATTCAGTAAGTTTTAGCATGTGTATGTGACTGCTGAGATTTGAGGGGGCTTTCTGTTACACACGTTGTGGTAAGGGAACATCCATCTTCCTATGTTGCCCTGATTTTCTAGGAGAGTTCCATTCCACTTGTATTAATTGCCACAGCTACAGTAATGACAACACCCCCCTTATTAATTGCTTTGCCTTGTTGATTGTTGCACTGGCAATTTATTTCAGCTCCAGGGTCCCATGTAATGTGTGTGGAAGGTGCTGGGTCGCCGTCATTGCCAGCGTGGAGGTGCTGGGTGCCAGGTGCTGGCTCCCCTGCTGGCTCTGGAGGGCTCTTTGCCCCAGCAGGGCAGATGGACTGTTGAGTTGTTGTGCAGACCCCAGGAGCAGCTCTTGCTGCAGCCTCAGGGTTGGTGATGCTCCTGGTGGCTTTTCGTTACACGTTGGCTGTCACTTGAGTTGTGTGAGAGCTCTTTTCTGTCTGTGATGAGCTTCTTTTCTGTTGGGGAGAGACAGATATCTTGATTGGAAAATGGGGTTTCTGTCTGCTAAGTAACATGGTTTCTCCTAAAGAATCCGTCCCTCCTTTGTTTTAATTTTTGAAAGGGTGTGGTGTGGTGTTTGTCTTACTGTGTTTTCTTTGGCATAGCCCCTGGTGTAGTAGTGTTCCTGTCTGGGAGCACTGGTTTGGCTTCTTGGAAGCAACTCTGGGATTACATCCTGTGGCTGCTCTTCTCTGTATGCCTTGGGATCTCTTTGCACTCCTTTACCTGTAGCAAAACCAGACATAACAAGCTTGTTACTGGGTGTGAGAAAATCAGCTTGGACATGAAGTGTTCTTTGTGTACTGTTGCACAGAGGTGGAGGAGGAATGGAGGGAGCCTCTCTGCTGCCTGAGTATTTTACTGTTTTCCCTGAGATGGAGCTGGTTGTTATATGTACATGTGGAAGCAGAAAGGTTTTTTAACCTTAAGATCAAATGATTTGTCTCTGTAGTATTGTCTCCAAATCCTCTCAGGCCTCAAACTTAGCAACAGTGGCTGAGTGAATATTTCCTAGCTTTTGTTGCTAGTAACTACCAACTTTGTAATCCTTTCCTCTGCTTTCTTAAGTCAGAAGGCAAGAGGAGAGCTATAGCATGAACTTTTAAAATACGTATATAACGTTATAAATTATTGTGGAGGTCTCCAGGCCTGTGTTAGAGTGGTCATTCCCAGACTTGCTCTTGTGCCTTCCTGCACTGAGGCCTGCACGTGTCAGAGGGTTTCCCCTGCAGTGCTGTCATGGTTCAGCTTTCCAAGCACAGCAGTATCTCCATGCCCTGTCTTTTTCTTACTGGGGAGGGCGAGAGGGATTCTTGCTGGATTTTGTGGGTGCTCACTTGAGCACATCCCACCTTTGTGCATGGAAGCATCAACTGTGTTGTTCTCTTGCTCTGAGCCCGTCCTCTTGTATCCATTCACTGCAGTGCCTTTCTGCATTCCATGTGAACAGAGCTTCTGGTGCAGATCAGACTTCACAGGCTTTTCACTGTAGCTGTTGGTGTTAAATTCCACAAGATGCTATGACAAGCAGGCAAAGCTTAGGACTTTCTGTCCTGAAAACATTTGCAGTAACAAGTCACAACTCTGTATTTCTTCCCAGTTAAGTACAGAAGGAGCATGCGGTTACCCTGAGAATGGATCTTCTCCTGTGACCTGTAGATATGGAGTATTTATTGAAGCCTGTGGTGCAAGGAGTGTGTTGCAATATGTAAGAGGAAATGTGTGTCCAAACATCAAAAAGAATTACTTTCCTTTGGTAGGATGTTCCAAGTTGTAGAGTCTGGCATTTTTTCCTAGAATCTGCCAAATGCCCCCTGAAATGGGAGATGACATCCGTCTCAAATGTATTTTCACAGGCTGTCTGGTAGCCATCATTTATCCACTTGACAATGTCACTCCATCTCTTCAGCTTTAACCTGCAGTTGAGGGTGGTGATGGCATTTGAGGGTGCCCACAAATACACTGAAATCCATTTTTGTGTTAGGCAAAGTGGGCTGGAGATGACTTTACTTTTGACCTGTCCTACTTGGATCACCTCCTTGGATCTGCTTTTCTTGTTGCATATTAGCTGTTGGATTTTGCTCAGGTTGTGTCTTAGCACATTTTTTTTCCCTATTAAACCTGCCCTACTTTTGACTGTATGGTTTTCTAGAATCTCCTTTCGGAGTCTTTTACTTTGTGTGTATAGAGAGGGGAAAGACTTGTATACCTACACCTACGCAATGTTTCTTCTATAAACATCCTAATGGTTTGGGAAACATGGACATTATGGAGGAATTTTTATGAGCCACCTGACTTATGGAAAGTTCCTTCCATAGACTAGACTAGTGGACGAGTGGATTTCCAGGCAGTGGAGCTGATTTGTGGGTTTTTTTGTATCTGATTCAGCATGTGACCTTGTCACAAGCTCACCCTGCTCCTTATATCACTGAGGCTTGACGTGTTGAGTCAATGATTTGTTCATTCCCTCTTGTGTCTCACTAGCCACCACATCATACCAGCATTTATTGGAGTTGTAATCCCCCGAGATCAGTATGGAAGCCTGCAATGGGAAGCTCCTAGTGCTGGGCAGATGCTTGCCTGTGAATAAGCAGTTGGATGTGTCTGTAATGACCTGTGACAGGGCTGGGTGTGTGGGTGTACATGTGTGTATCCTGCAGGGATGTTTTGATAAAATGACTTTATCTCTGCCTGCTGCAGAGACCTTCTTTGCGCAGAGAGGGATGGCTTTTAGTATAAAATCTAACTGCCAAAAAGTTCTGGTACTGAAAATATTTCTCTGGACCCTCTTCTCTTCTGTCATCTCAACATTTTCTGTTGTCTCTGCTGTTCAAGCTGTGTGAATCCTCTTAGTCCCTCTTCCTTTGGCAAAGGAGGTTGTAAGAGATCTTCTGCCAGATACTTCACACACTCTTCCTTCAGCCAGTGGTAGCTGCCCATCAATGAGTTTTTTCTAGCCCTACCCAGATAAAAAACCTACAACCTCCTTCTTGGCAGCTCTGTCCTGCCTTGCCTCAGGAAGCAAACTATGCTACACAACATGTTTTAAAATAAGTTCACTTTTCACTCTGAGAGTTGTGAAGCTGCAACATCTTGCTCTACTTGTGTGATTCCCAGCTTGCCATGTCCCTCTACTACCTCCTTGCTTGTATTCCAGAATCCTGTCCTCCTTTTCCCTTCAACCTCACCCTACCCAGATTGTATGTGTTTGCTGCTGCTGAACTGTTGCTCTGCAATGGGATTGACCCGGAGGACAGCTCTGGGTGAGGTGCCTGGAGCACACAGCATGTGCTTGCACAGAACTTCCCTGGTTGCTCTGGTTGTTTCTGGGCATGTGTGACCTAACAGGGTCACACATTGGTGCTCAAATATTGCTGTATGTTACAGCATTATCTATTCCATGTGCTGAGGTTGGCCTGGGCTGCTGAATAAATAGGTTGTTCCAGATAAAGCGTCCCTCTCTATCCTTCTCTAAAATGAAGGTGCTCTCCCTCTAACCCCTGCACATTTCTCTGCTGGTGATGGGTTTGCTGAAATTTTTTGCCCATTAACACTAACAAATCTATGTGATGATATAACTCTGAAACACCTGTTCTTTCCCTGTAGATTGTAAATGCCTTGTTAACCAGGTTCTTGTCTGTTGGAATAGATGTTCTGTTTACAATGCCGGGAGCTTGAGGGAATAATTGTGATTTCCTGTTGCTTTTTTTTAAATAACTTGATCTGTGAGTGATTGACAAGATAAGTGTCCAGTCCTCTCTGGCTGATTGATCATATGATGTGCCATGTCAGAACTTGCAGTGCATCACTCACTGCTGTTGGGCAGCCAGAGGTTGGATACTCACTGCACTTGTGGCTCTCAGTGAGGAACCTCCATTGGACAGCTGGACCATTGGTTGTGTGTTGTAAAAACAAGCTAGTCAAAAACTTCTGCTTTTGAATCCAAAGTGTGATGTATACCATGGAAAAGTCTGTCTCTGCCCCTTGCACGGACTAAAGTTGTGTAGTAGAGCACTCATTGGCAGAGCATTGCTAAGAAATAGCTTTGTTTTGGTCGTCATCAACATGCAAAGCGTTTTCCTGGTTGACATGGCACCTGGCACGCTCATCCTTTGGACTCATTTGTAGGTGAGATTTTGCCTTGAGCCAGGAAGGATTTGAAATAGTCCTTGGATGCATGGGCAGGATACAGATGCCGCCCTGTCATGTAGCTGTCAGGTTGTCTCCTCCTAACATGTTAATGGAGTAGTTGTGTGACAATGAGGAAATCTTAGTTATAGATGTTATGTATAGGTGCAATCTCACCTTAAAATGAAGAGCACTGGGTTTCTGCTGGCTGCTCTTCCTCACATTCTGGTTTGCTATTGTGCTTGCCTTCATCATTAGTTGATTTTCCATGAAGATCTGTAGAGACTCTAAATATATCCTTGTGTAACCATTTGGAAGGTGTGTATCGTAGCCTCAAAGTGCTTTGAAGGAGTTTAGCAAATCAGCTCTAGGACGGATCGTGTGGTTCTGCAATTGATGGGTTGTGTATGTGGTCAGAAGGGGATTTTGGATTAGGATGTAAAATCCCTTGATCAAGCTCCTGTATGAAAGTAGTAAGACTCATGCCACTAATTTGCTTTGATGCTTTTGAAGTCACCCTTGAAGTAAGCTGGTGACTAACAGAACTAGAGCTGCACTCTCAGAAATTCCCTCTGTACTCTTCGAAGTGGATGGTGCTGATGATACGACTGATGTGTCTTAAGGGAGGTGAACAGGCCGTGAGAGGGAAATGTTTGTGCGGGTTCAAGGCATCTCGGTGAGTGCACTGCAACTTTCATTTCTAGACCAGGACCATTTCCCGTCGCAGTTTTGCCGTAATGGTTTGCGCAAGACCCGTCATTGTGAACGAGACGACATGTGTTGTTGGGCTGAGCCCAACAATTCCTCCTCAGCCCAATCCCACCGACGTCAAGGGGAACACCAGATATGTTTTACAAGCATATGAGCCAGATTATAAAGCTAGGACTCCATCTGCACTGTTTGGATAAGTGGGAGCACAGCAAAATGTTGCAGTTTTCGCTTGAAGAGTCGTGGTTGTAAGCTTCAGCATCAGAACTGTTCGTTCATGCTTTTGTGCTGTCTTAGCAGCAATTGATTTTCCCTTCCTTGTGCACTGTTGGTGTTGGATTGCTGGAACAGGAAGGTAAAAAGTTGAGTCAAGGTGGAAAAAAATGTCAAACTGCACACTCTCTGGTGTTAAGGAAGGTAGAAACACTGTTCCCTTCTCTTAGAAGAGATGGTCTGCCCTCTTCTCTGCAGAAATTGCGTATGTTTTTTGTATAACTGTTTATGATAGCAAGAGAGAGCTGGAATTGCATTCAGAAGTGGATTTTAGTCTGTTTTCTTCCCAGTTGAGTTGTGTTGGGCCTTTTCAATGTAAATTGTGGAAGTTTGGCTACCTGGAACTGGGGGAGATTCATAAAATAGTACCTTGAATTTTGCTATTTTCTGCTTGGGTTGTAAGACTCGCACATGTCTGAATATGTTTGAAGATGCAAGATCAAAGCTCTGGCAGGCAGCAATTGTTATTTGTGAATTTCTGTTTCCATTTGACTGTAACTGGGCTGTTAATGTTCTTGTCTAGAAACTATTACAGTGGAAAATGGGGGTGGCACGCCTAAGTGGACTATTGTGTCATTATCCATCAATCACAGGCAACAAGGAAACAGGTATTTAACACAGGAGGACACAGAGTTCTTATCCGCCCCATTCCCCTGAAAGCCACAAGGCACCTTCGAGGCACTTATTAAAGCTTTAATACCTACAGGGATCACAAGAAACGCTGTATGGTACAGCACCAGAGATCAGGAGCTTTGCTGTCATTCTGCATCTCTGCAGGGCAGGAAAGCACGTGAGGAAGAGCAGGAAGAGCACCAAGAGCGCTGGCAGACAGCATTTCCGAGGAAAGACACAAACTTCCTGATCCTCTCTTGTATCAGGGAGAGGATTTCTTCTTCCATCATGTCTGGGAACATGATAACCCAACACATGTGGATGGGACAGCCACTGACAGGTCCTCAGAACCACTGTGTGACCAGCTTACTAAATCCTGGTTACGATGGCTCCCAGAAGAGGGTTATATGGGGTAATCCTGAAGGTGTTTCATACAAGGAGACACACAGGAAGGGGGTGGAAAATTCTTCCTGGCTTCTGCAGCAACAGAAGCTCTCTGGTGTAAAGGAGCATTCTGTCTAAAGGTTTGTTTTGCAGTGCTGTTGCACTGTGTGTACGTGTTGACAACTACCAGATGTTGCATCCAAGCGTTGTCCTGCATCTCCATCAGTTCAGGCCACCTGTAAGTTCAGGGAGTTGTCTTCCACGGGATGAACAAACAGCTTCCGAAGGACAGGGGTCTAAAATCAAGCCTGTCATGTAAGCTGTAAACTTAAGATTTAAGTATTTAAAACATTGAAACTGTCTTTAGAACAAGAGGATGAAAGTAATTCTCTGCTGTTTTCATAGACAACAGGGGAAATCTTAGTTTTTTGTGATGTACAGTCCATGTCTAACCAGGAAATTAGCAATATCCAGATGGGCTTCATCAACCAGAGTTGAGCCAGGATGGCATTTAAAGCCCAAGCAAACATTTGATGTACTTTTCCATCAAGGATCTCAGGAGTAGAGTTAACAGAGAAAGTAATTTTAAGTCCTTAGAATCCCAAGGTGTATTTTTGTACACATAATACCAGGTTGAGAAGTCTCACTAAGAAGCTTTCTCACAGTGCAAAGCTGTATGTTAATGATATGATGACTAAGGCATTTTGCTGTTTATAGCCCTAGGTTTTTGAAAGCCTGATTGATTCTTCCCATCCTGTGATATCACTGAAGAAGAGAGCTGAGATGGTTTGGATTTTATTTTTTTTTAACTCTGACAAATTTTTTGCCTGGCCCATGTGGGATTGGTGTGTCCCCTGCCACTGGCACCTTCTCTGCCCATTTCACTAACTCATCTCATCTTTCTTCCTTTCACCATGTACGGGGCCCATCACTAAACGTAAGAAGTGAATTCCAAAATGTTTTGAAGACGTGTCTTAGTGACAGACAAATGCATCTGATTCTAAGGGGAGCAGCTGAAAGCATCACCTCTCTGGTGCTGCAGAGCTCACTGCTCAGAGGTGAGCTGCACACACAGGGAGCTGCAGGCAGTACCCCATCCCTGTCTGCACAGGACAGTCTCTGTCCTGAGCCAACACGTACTGAAGTCCCACAAGTGGTTCAAGTAGTACCTGAGCCTCCTGCTACTGTGTGGCTGACCTGACAGTTTAAAGAGGTGTCTGTGCATGTGGTTTCCCCTTCCCGATCCTGAGGAATTCAGCCAAGCTGAGGCACTTTTGACACCACAGATCTCCTGCACATTCACCTCTCCGGCTAAATTCTCCCAAAGAGCTGAGGTCAGCCAATGAATATTCACAGTGTCATGTAGCTTCTTCTACATATTCGACACTGTCAAGGCACTCAGTTCCTTTCAGCAGTTCTGAGAACTGTCTAGGAAGGAGTGATCTGGATTTACCTCTGGATGAGCAGTGCAGTTGCATGGATGAACCTTTTAAACCTTAGTGCCCTGTAAGGAGGAATTGCTGGGTCCTGTGGGGAGCTGTGATACCCACTATTGTTACAGTGCAACCAAGCCAGGCTGACTGGAGAAACTCATTTCCCTCCAGAGGGCTCAGATAACTCACGATGTGCCAAGTTTCTTGGGCAAATATGGCCCCAATAGGTTAAAGCAGCTGTTCCCCAAATCAGCTCCCAAGAAGAGCTGTCTCGTGAGGCAGCAGCTGCTCAGACATAGCAATTGGTACAGATGTCACCTTGCAGTAGTGCCAGCTGCCTTATGGTTCTGTGCAGATGTTGCTGTTAAGGATCTGGATTTAGTTTTTGGACAGGCCCCCTCAAGGTCATAATGATGTGCTGGGAATCATCACTGAGATGGGACAGGTAAGTGTTGCACTGCTGGTGCATTTCCCTGGCAAGTGGCAGGGCTCTTTCTCTCACCCTGTGGGAGTCAGTGTCAGGCACCCTCTTCTGCCATTAACTGGGAATTTAAAGGTGTTGAGAAATTATGTCTCCAAGGACAAACCCCTCTTTTCATCAGAGCTGCTCCTTTTCCTCAGGGTTTTTGGGTCTTTTTCTTTCAGCTCCCTGCTCCTGCTCCTGCAGGGAGCTTGCCTGAGCACTGGCTGCAAAGAAAGTACTGCCAGTGCAGGCTCTGACTGCTCAAGAGGGGAGTTTGGAGGTGTGTCTGGGGGAGCCTCTGGACTGCTCTCTTTCCCATTTACAGTTGGTGTAGTCTTAGCAAGCATTTGCTGCTGCACAGAACATCCTGCATTCTGTTCACCATGCAGTTGTTGCAATTGGTGTGTAATCCCACAGGTAGATGCTCCAGCAAAAAGACACATTTGTTTGGGTGTGGGGTCTTTAAATACTGAAATAGTTTGGTTTGTCTAAGAATAAATTTACCTCTTTGAGGCAGAGCTTTCCAGCCTGATTTTTTCCCCAGCATGATTTTGCATTGAGATTGCTCTTTAGTGTTTTGATATTTGTGCTTCTGTGATTAAGGAGTTGGATCTTTCCTCATTGTTTCCCAGCTTCCTTATGGCCATTGCTAATTGTAAGGTATCCCTGAGGGAGGTGCACAGGAAGGCCCTGGGCTGGATTAGTGCTAATGTGTTCAAGCTTTATATTGTTTAACAGTGTGATGGGATGAAATGACCTTTGAGAAAGAAGGTGGCCATGAGAAATATGTCCAGAGCCACATTTTGGAGAGAGAAGGGAAGTCTGTGTTGAGAGCAAAGGGAGTCTTTGGAGCAGCTCTTGTTCAAACACAGTGTCCGTGCAGGAGCCTGTAATAAATCAGAAAAGGCATATTGATGAGGCAGAGCCATGTGGACCCTTCCCTAGAGCCATCTATGAATAAAGATGCTCACTATGCTAAATATTTAAATACTCTTAAGTTTTGGTAGTTTAAGTGTACTATTCAAAGAAGATTCAATCTGATTCGTACTTTTGGGGGCATAGAAACAAATATTTGATACAGGATCGTTTAGGTTGGAAAAGATCATCGAGTCCAACTGTTAAAGGTCATAAGCATGGCCTCCTTCATTTGTCCTGTTATTATATATCCCATGCTTCTCTTTAGGTGTGGAGTGGGAACACAGCCAAGTAACACCAGAGCAAAGAACTTGCCCCCTTTGAGCCATTATCTTCCAATGTCCCCAGATCCTCACTGTCCGAACTGTAGAAATCCTCTTCATACTGTAGAGCCCTTCATACTGTAAAGGAAAGAATTTAATTCTAAAATTTCCCCTTTTTCCCAGTGATCCTATAAGCTGATCTGCAAAGGTGCCTTCTTCAGAGGGGTGAGGGAAGCTGGAGCTGAGCATTAGCTGGGCAGGGAGGTGTTAGGGCTTTGACTGGCAGATGAAAGTCCACTTGGCTTTACTGGATCAAAGAAAACTTTGAGATGTGTTGAAATCTCCTTAAAGGGTGAAATGCAGAAGCTGTTCATATCACCTACTGCCCAAAGCTGGCCCCAGAGCATGTGAAGTCCTGGGCACGTTGCGTGTTTTCCCAAGTGGTGGCACATTACTGTTATCCTTCCTGGAGCAGTAATTGGGAGCTTGCCTATACCCACCGTTTTGGTGTTCTCTGAGCAAGACTGAGAGTGATGACAAGCGAAGCAAATGCTGTGTTTAAAAGATAAGCACTTTGAGAGTCCTAACTTGGAAGTGAATTGGAGTTCAAAATTCAGGCATTAAAATGTAGAGAGCTGGCATAGTCTGAAAAGCAATTTCTGTGTATATTTGCAAAAAGGATGTCAGTGGGGGGAGATGAGCTGTAGAAAGATACTGGGACTTGCTTAAAAAGAGTATGGCTGGTATCCAGGGAATTTAGAAGTCGTAGGAGGAAAAGTGGAGGTGTCTCTGCAGGCTAGCTGGGATGTCTGTGGAAATAAGGTACTTAAAGGATGCAGACTGGCACCTTCTACTAAAGGACAAATGCCCTGGGTAATCAGGCAGGAAAGGAGGCCTGAGGAAGGATCAAGTAGAAATGGAAACTTGTGTGTCACAGTGGATTGTCCCAGGGCAAGTGGGTAATGAGTTTTAAATACAAGGAGTTTGAAAAAGAGGTACTGAGAGCTATCTGGGATAAAATAATCCTTATATAGCATCTTAATCTGTTCCATTTAGCTACTGAATCTTCAGGACTCTCTAAGTTATCCTCCTAATGCCTGAGTACTGTGTTGGTACCAATTTTGTTTAACCTGTCCATCAGTGATGTGCCTGAAGCCGTGTTCTGCCAGCTTGGGATGGATGGTGATGTCTTTGGCCTTCCAGTCTCAGGAGGTCTCCCTTGACCATGAAGACCACGAGCCCTGAGCATGCCATGCTGGATGGCATTGGATCACTGTTGAAATACATGCCTTACAGCTTACATACTTGAAGGTGATGCCATGTGCTTTCAGCTCCATAGCATCACTGATGCCCAGGAGCCAAACATCCCACTTCCCAGGTGACCACTAACACGTTTATGTTGTCATCTCAGTGTTAGTCTTGGTAGAAATCTGTCATAATGATACACGACAAGGTTGTTTGGATCCATTTGGTAGTGTAACAATTCTTCAAGGATCCACCACTTGTCAGACCGTCCTTTTCCCCTGTGTATCTTGGATCTTCTGCCTTGGCTGTCAGCCACTCAGCACTAGAGTCCTGGGCACTGCGAGGCCAGGCCAATAAAAAGAAGTCCCTGAGCTGCACATGGTCAGAGAGATAGAGAAGGAGGCTGAGAGCCTTGGGGAAAATCCCAGTACAGAGGAATTTGCTTGTATGTGGTTAGTGTTCGTGTAGGAAATGCCAGCTTGCTGCAGTACCCTGCAGCAGCCTGGATTGCTCTTGTTTCTTCATCTCTCCATGTCACGCTCCATTTTCTAGACGTTTAATTACAGCTGGATTCTCACAGCTTTTCTCATCTGCTTTTTGTCAGAGGTAAGCAGATGTACTGCCTGTTGCTCTGCAGAGTTGAGTCCCTTGTACAGCAGCTGCTGACGAGTTTGGAGATAAAATCTTCAGCATATGGAAAAATCGGGATGAGAAGCCAGTGTCTGTGGCTGAGATGATTTTGTTTTGAAATACATCCAGCTGGTCTCTTATCCTTCCAGGTGTTGTCCCTCTGCTCTGTCCCAGGAAGGTGCTGCCTCCTCAATTCCACCAGCAACTGGGGGTGTGTGAGTTAGAGAGACCTTTGGTGTTTGCCCCACCTGCCTGCCTGATTTGAATGCTGTAAGGGAGGATGTGTGTGGTGCTCTCCCTGCCAGCTCCCATCCAGCCTCTGCAGGAGCTGAGGGCCCTGCCAGTGGAATAGGCTGCCATTACATAACTTACATTGTGTGGCGGTTGGGGGTTGTTAAATCTGCATTTCTAATCCATACTCAAATAGGACTAGAACCTGAAAACATTCTGATTTTCAGTCACAATTAGATAACTTGACTTGTGCTGTCAGCTGCTTGTCTCCCTGTACTGGAGGCCAAGACTGGAATATACCCTGAGGATCGTGAGAGCTTTTTGTTCTGGGAAGTACTGCTGGGACCGTGGGCTCCCTCTGCGTTCCCAGGCTGCCTCCTGGGGTTCTTACTGAGCGTCCCCAAGGCAATAAACACTAGTCATTAATCGGTTTAAATAATTTTTGAATGATGGATGTATACTGATTTTTGAATAACCATCATAATTATAGTAAATATGCATAAGAGGGAAGAATTAACATCATATAAATGAGGTTAGTTCTGGTATTTTAATGTGGCTGCTTTGCTGTGCTGCCTGTAAGCATTCTTTTGTCATAATCTTTGTATGCAGTTTTTTGTGTGTTTACAAATGATATTTTCAGTTAATTTTTAACATGGTGAGCAATGTCAGTATTTCAACTTGATTATTACTGAGTGAGAAGCATACCTGAGCATTTCAGTTCATGGCATGGATATTTTCCATTTAATCAGACCAAGAAGAATATAAGGAAATAATTAGCTGAAGTGGTATTTGGTTTTGTGCATGAGCCAGCTGCTGGAGGAGGTCTGAGCATGGTTCACTTGTGGTGCAAGCACCTCCTGTGCTGCTGCTCTGTGGTTGTAGCCAAGAAAAAAGTTTGTCTTACTAACCCATGTGAATTTGGGTGCTCTGTCGCTGAGTCTTCGTTCTGTTCCAGGAATGATCTGCACCGCCCCAGGTGTGTGATCTGTAAAGCTGACACTGACAATTGGTGTCCCACTGAGTCAGGTACCCATGGCCTTCCACATAACCAGGGATGGTGACCTGCTGTTAAATTACCGTCTCACTGGAAGAGCTGGATGATGTGCCTCCACAGCAATCCATAGTGGTGCTGGTTGCTACATCCATGTCTCTGTGCGGTATTTCAGCCCCTGTGATACCTGCTGGAGCATGACTCGTGGGGTGGAACACTTGGAGAGCTGTCAGCTCATTGTTCAGAGGCTCCAAAGTGAGATTCTACAGATTCAGTTAAAGCAGAAGCCTGGTTTGATTTGAGGGAGTGGCCGTGCTCCGAAAACTCTCCCTCCACGTTTCCAATTTTCTAGGTCACTCTTGGATGCTCTAATTTTATTTTTTTTTCAGAGAAACAGTTAGTGAAACTGTGGCACTGATGATTTGTATTCTGTCATCTCAGTCTTGAGAGCAAAGAGATACTTTTTTGGCAAGTTGTCCCCCTCCTCAGCCCCCAGTCATCGTCATTAGAAGGCTGTCAACAAGCATGAAAAATCCCGGCGTGCCAACTGTAAATGCTAATTGACAGACAAGCAGCTGAAGGAAGTGGCTCATGCAGTGCCTGACCTGCACCAGGCTGTCTCCTGGCCCTGGCAGGAGCTCCACTGCTTCCCTGGGAACCAGGATCAAAGTGCTTTGTGCTGCTGCACCTGCAGTGCTTGGTGGTGAGTCAGCTGGGCTCTGTGCGGAGCAGTGTGATTGCAAAGAGGTTAAACTAGAGATGAGCTAAAACCAACCTTATGAGTGGGTATAACGTGTGCTAGGAGTGTGGTCTGGGTTTTTTTCTTACAGTTAGACTTATCTTTAGCCTTTAGATCTTATTCTGGTGTTCTTTAATGCTGCTTTTGGGGACAAAAAGCTTGCAACTGCTCTAGTAAAATGAGCTGTGTTGCCAAAGCCCTGTGCCCTGCTGACACACAGTCTCCAAAGTGCTTTTGGAAGGATTTCATCACTTGTGGATGTCATGGTTACCCTTTTTCTTTCCCTCTCTTCAAGTAACCTCTTCCTGTGGGGTTTGTCCCTGTTCGGTGAAGGGCTGTGAGAAATGGCTGTGCACTTTGTGTGCTTTGCACAAACAGGCTTTATGGTTTTGTGGCACTGCTGTCTAGGACTACCTCGTGGGATTGCTCCATGGATCAATCTGCTGACAGTAATATTTACATACTTGGCCATCGGGCAGATTGTCTTAGTAGCTGAAATGGCTGGGACTGAATTGCGTCGCTCAGACTGGAGCGCAGTATTGCATTGCCAATGGACCTCTAAGTGAAAGAACATGTATAACTGTGGTTGTAAGGTATCAAACAGTAGCACAAATCATTGCTCCCAGCAGTGAAGTCCTGTTGCCCTGTTTTGATGAATTCGGCAATTCAGAGAACAGTAGAATCTGCTTGTGCCCTTGGAAATGTGGGCATTTCCATGGCTGAGAGCTCACTGTGCTCGTATTGCAGAGCTGTGCTGCCTTTTAAACCCTTCACTGGTGAGTCAACTCTCTGTTTACTGATAGTTTTGAGGGGGAGGCTCCTGACTGGGAGGGCCAGAGAGACATTTCTGTAGCCTTCTGATTTAAAAAGGAATAAGTCAAGCTGCTCTGAAGTACAGGATATTAAAAATCCAGAAGAATTAATGGGCCTGGTGCAGATTGGTGAAAGAGGTCCAGGATAAAATGCTTAAATATGGAAGAGATGGTTCCAGTCTGGGTAGCAGACAGTACATGTGGCATACCTTGGGCTTACCTTTTTCCCCCTCTAGCACTGTTCCCTGAAATTCGTAGAGTATCTTTGTGATTTCACCAAGATCTGCTCAATTGAAAGTGGCAAACCGAAATTTAGAGTGTTATCCAAAGCATTTTGCAGAGTAAAGGAAGATCTAGGTGAAGAAAAGTAAGCAGTGACAGGGACTAGAGGAAATAAAGGTTCTGAAAATATTTGGGATGGAATCTAGTAAAGAAGCAGAAGAATGAGGAATTTAAAGCCACTGAATCCTGACAATGTGTGTCCCAAATGGAGGACTCATTTTGGAGTGTTAAATGATGATTACAACCTTGAAAATTACTTTATCAAGAAGAAATCAGTAAGAGAGCACATGCTGAAAAAGTGAGCAGGCAATCAGCAGGGTGTTAGGGAAATTAGGGAGTAATTATGCAAGTGACACTTTCTGCAGCCTCTGAGAGCGGAATTTGCAGAAGGGACCAGCACCACATGCACTTAAAATACTGTTTTCCATAAAACCAAAAATAATCTTAAGGCTTTCTGCAAGGTTTGTCCTCAATGGCTGGTAGAAGGATGAAGCTGTGTGAAGGATTGCCCTGGCAGAGGAGATGTTCTCTGACTCAGTTTCCTTGTTTCCCAAGCTCGTAGGCAGGGCTGCGGCTGCCTGCTGAGGAGCTGCTGTTCCCAGGGGCTTCCCTGGGCTTGTGGCCGTAGCTCTGCTCGTGAGGATGTGCACCCTGCCTTCTCTCCCTGCCTCTGCTTGGTGGGTCCTGAGGCACATGTGGGTGTTCCTAGCCTGCTCCTGGCGATGCCCATCTCTTGAGTGTGTGGTGAAGTGGGATGGGTGCCCTGCCTGGGAGAGGGAGCATGTCCATCTCAGAGGGACCAACATTCCCGGTGGGACAGCCTTGATTTCCAGTTCTCTTTCTCACTTGTGTTTCTTCATGTGCCCTAAAGAAGGTGCAAACCCTCTCATAGGCATCTAAAGTGGTTAATTCTCCATGCTGTGGATTCTCCAAGGATGCTGCACTATGCTCTGGGTGCACACACCAGGCATCAGCAAGGTCCAGGAATGGCTCAGCCTTGGGTCAGGCAAAGGCAACTCCATATTGGAAAGCACTGCTTGAGCAGCTGTACAGCAGAAAGAAGGTCCCTGAGGTGTTCAACACATGGGTGTGGTAGGAAAGGGTGGCTTTGCTCCATAAAAGGCAGGATTTGCAGAAGGGAGGTGGTGACACCCCGTCTTACAGGGCACTGTCTTTGTTCTCCAATTTTCTTTGCTGTGTTCTTTCGTAGGAGTTAAAGGATTGTTGTACTGCCACTCAGTGATTCCCTCTCATGAACTCTTCACTCCCACTTTGCATATTCCAAAGCACCTCCCTCACGTTCTGCACAGCAATTCATGCACGGGTGTATCGTGACTTCTGAATAATAACACTGGGAACGTTTTCTCATGGTCATGGTTTGCACTGGGGGCTCTTGCATGAGGAGGCTACTGGGTCAGAGTACCTGGGAAGCTTCTGACTCACCAGAGGTCCTCAGAATAGCTTGGGGCCATTTATAGCTCCCTGACATCTGTCTGTGCCATCCAGCAGCTGCTCTCCTGGGCCTTGGAGACCTGGGTCTGGGTCTCTTAACTGACACTGAGTCTTATATTGTGGTGTTGGGCAATACAGGCTGTGTGGTCTGTCAGTGACTCCAGTGACAGGAGGTGGTTCCCTGCATCTGCTACTTGACCTGCATCCTGCATGCCAAGGCATGGTCAGTTGTCCACAGCAGATGAGAGCCACCAGGAACCCTTGCTGCTCACTGCTTTGATGGGCTGCTCTGGGCAGGAGCTGGGGGACTTGCACCTACAACTTCACATTTTACCCTTAAATCATCATCTGCATTTCAGCAATGTTTGTGGGTTTGTTGGGCTCCTGACACCTCTCCAAAGTGTCATGTGTGGATCTGGGAGCAGTGTGTCTTTGTGAGCAGTGGAGCCCCTCTGGTGCTGCAAAGGTCTTCAAAGCCAGCCCCACCATGTGGGCCTTGTCCCATGCTGGCATATTTCTCTGAAGGAAAGCCATGGTTTCATGAGGGACATGAAGACTAACACAATTTTGAAAATTCTCTCACCTTAGTGTTTGTTCCTTCTCGAGCAGCTGCTTTGAGGCCAGTCTGGTGGTGGCTGGCCTGAGGGAGGCTGCCCCTTGCCAGCATCTGGACAAAAGCAGGTTAAAGCAGTTTCCCATTTCAATTACTTGTCTCTGCTCCTCCTGAGAGGTGGCAAGGCTTCTCCTGCCTGGTTCCTCTGGAGCTAACACAGCTCTGTAGCCCCGTGCTAGAGCAGGGCACCGGCTGTTTCCCTCCCACTTCCATGGCAAAGATCCAGCTAACTGAACCAGGAGACTTCCTCCCCCTTTCACCCTGTTTCACTTGCGAAGCCTTTAGGAACCAGAGCTTTAACCCCTTTCTTTGTCTTTGAGTAATGTGTGTGTGCTGGGCACGTTTGTCATTTACCCCCTTGTCTCAACAGGGAACTCTTACCATCGGTGGCAAAGAAGTGACCCTTGAATACACTCCGTGCCCAGAGTTCTGGCGCTGCAAACGTGTAAGTATGTGCTCAGAGCTGTGTTGTGCTTCCCCTGCTGGCACTCATGGCAGTGGCAGCTCAGAGGAGTGTTAGATATTTGCTCGGTGGCCAAAGACCCTTCAGAGTAATTAATACCTGTCCTGAGGCCCTTGCTTCTTCTGTGCTTTTCTCTGCCCTGTTTTTGCTGGCAGCTCTGAGTGCAGGTTGCTCTGGTACAGGTAGCCAGGGTTTTATGCGCAGAGCAGCTTCATTGCTATGTAGTGGTTCCATTTTAACGTGTGGGAAGAATAGCATGTGGATCCTTCCTCCTTAAAAACCACAATGAGACAGTGATTCTGCCAGCTGGAATGGAGCAGGCTTTCACTCTGGTTCATGTGGGTAACCACCCTTCTGGCTCACTCAGGAACCTGTGATGCAGCTCTGATGTAGTAAGTGCAGCAGGGAAGGAAGCGTGGAAATGAGTCTGTGTCCAGGCAGCAGTTAGTACAGGCTGGAACTGGCCCATTACTGGGAAGGCAAAGTTGCCCAAGGGTCAGTTTGTTCCCGTACCCACCCCAGGGTTCTCCCAGAACAGGAATTTTGGGCTGGGGGTGATTGCTAGAAGAAGGGCAGGGTTGCTGCCTGCATTCCCACTGACTGCAGACCGAGAGTTGCAGCAGAGAAGGAAAGGATTGGTTCTAATTAGACTTCCACCTTGTCACCCTGGGCTACAGAGAGCCTCATCCAGGCTAACTGGATGCACTCAGCTGCCAGCAGAGCTGTTCCTTGGCACCTCCTCTCTGCTTGCAGCATTCCAGAGATGAAGTGGAAACAGAAGTTTCAGGCAGTGGTTTCCAACAGCTCTCAGTGCACTCAGAGGTGGGGACAGTGTGTGTCCCCACTGTTGCTGTGCATGACCATGGCCTGAAGGAGCTTCCAGTTACAGGAAAAAATTGCTATGAAAGGAAAGTGTTGTGTTTACAGAAATGTAAAGAGGGAATTAGGAATGCTGTGTTTGGAGAGAGCTGTGAAGATGTGGCACTTGGCTCTCTCCAGGATGGCTCTGGGTGGGGTAACCATCCAATTCTGTACAGCTCTGCCTCTTGGTTAGCAGGCACCTGCTCATTGACTCTTCAAATTATATCAGTATCTATAGTTTAGCTCCGATAAGGATTTTGTCATTGCTTGAGGTATGAGTTGAGGTTTGAGAACGCCAAGGTAACTTTGGATCCTTTGAATCAACATGGTGCCTAGCAGGAAGCTTTTGGTTCACTGTCATTTGGAAGGGCGAAGGGACCCATCTCAAGCACTAGGGAATAAATCTGCGCAAAAGTTGTGTGAAAACCCTGTCACCAGGGCAATCCCAGTTGTGAGCCATATGAGCATTTCCCTGCTGTTCCAGCCAAGGCTCCTGCTGCCATTACCCACCCTGTCTCAGACTCACTGTAACTTTTCCATGGCTGTTACTTTCTGAAAGCAATGCACAGCCTGGCATTCTGGAGTAGGTTGTACCCACTGCCTTCAAAACATGACATCCTCATGCTGTCTGTCTTCCATTGCAGTGCAAGGTGTGTACTGTGGGCTACAGATCTTCCTGCTCCTATTGCAAGCTCCCAAGGGATGGTGAGTACATCCGGTCTCCTGTGCTTGGTCAGTTAAAAGTTTCATCTGCCCTGACAAGTAAGTTTCTCTTCTGGCTTCCTCTTGGCATCCCTTGTGCTGGACTGTGTAGGAGGATTATTAGTTTTGCGTTATTTCAGACCCTTTTTGCTTGTCCACACTAAAGATGTTACATGTGGATGCTGCCGTTTTCTCTGTTCTTGTGAGGCTTGGTGCAGAGGTGTCTTGCTGCACACAGCCTTTCCTTCCTGTTGCTCTGGCATTGTCCTTCATCCATGGAGTTACAGGTTGTGTGTCCTGCAGGTCAGTGAGCTCGTACTGCTGGCATGGCTTCCCCTCAACCCACCTTCCTCAGGAGATACAGCTGCATGTTTTTAGTGCCACTCTTTGGAGACTGTCAGACTAGGATCACAGACTTGTGTAATCATTAAGATTAGAAAAGACCTCTGAGATCGAGTTCAACCATTATCCCAGCACTGCCAAGGCCCCCACTGAACTGCGTCTCTAAGCACCACAACCACACTTCCAGAGATGGAGAGCTTTCTTTTTTAATACTTTCAGGGCAGCCTGTTTCAGTGCTTGACCACCCTTTTGGTGAAGAAATTTTCCCTAATATCCAATCTAAACCTTTCCTGGTGCAACATGAAGCTATTTCCTATTGTCTTGCTGTTTGTTCCCTGGGAGAGGAGGATTGTAATTGCTGAACTCACCTTGGTGGCTGTAAGGAATGTATGGAGAGAAGCCCTCCTGCTCTGCCATTTGGGGTGCTGTTTGCGGTTTCTTTGGGAGGTATTCCAGACACTCTGTAGGTTTTGGCTCTGTATCTTTGAGCAAACCTTTCTGTTTTGCATTTCTTTCCTGCCTACACTGGGCAGAAGGGCAGTACAGTAACTTCCGATGCACAACTCTCCATTTACTGGAGCACTCTCCCATGGTTGTGCTCTCTGTGTGCTGTGGCTTCTTCATCAGTGCTGTGAAGGCAAGATTCACACAGTTGGCTCAACACAGCTGTGGGTTGTAATGAAACTGCCAAGGAGCAAATTAAACAGAGCCTTTTAAGCTGCTGTGAAGACAGATAGTGGTGCCTGCTTCTTACTGACCTGCTTTTCTTGGTTGAAAAAGGGTACAATAAGGTAACCTCTCTATGACTGGGTGAAACAAAACAACTCTCTAGGCATACACAGTGATTCCTGCAGCTTTGCATGAGTTCTGACACGCTTTGTGATTGATGGCTGTGAAATGGACTTTAATATGCCTCTCTTTCAGGGACCAGAGCAGGCCCAGAGTCCAGAGGTGGCGCCGAGGGAGAGGACATGTCGGCTGAGCAGGAATTCAGTAAGAGAACTGCCCTCCCCATCTCTGGGGTTGTGCTCATGTCTGTGTGATTCACATGGGCGGTTTTTGCACCTGCAGGTGCAAACTTGTTTCATGTGCAAATTTTACATGAGATTCTACAGCCAAAACTCTGCACACTACAAACTGCAGACAAATGAGTACAGGCCTGTCAAGGTGAGCTGTGCTGGCAGCCAAGCGAGGCAGTGTTGCAGCTTTCCCAACAGTTATGTGTGAAATCACTGTGTGTTCTGCCATGCTGCCCACTGCCTGAGCAGAACGAGAGCAGGGAGATGCTCTGGGGGGACATTGAAGAAGGGAGCTTCACTGTGCCAAGTCTTGCACTCTCGTTTCTTTCTCTTTGTGGGAAAAGGCTTCAACAGCAAGTGCAGGGCTGGTGATGTCTGACTTTGCAGCCCCTTGGCTTCCCTTTCCAGCAGTATTAGAAGCTCGGGTGGGATCTCTTTTGCAGTGAAACCAGGTGATTCAGAGGCCTTCAAGCACAGAAACTTAATCTTTTCTGTGTTGCATAGGAGACTGGGGGGCAGAGTGTTTCTACACCATATCTTCCTCATCTGTGGTCAGTAGGCACCCGATAACATCAGTGATTATATGTACTGTGATGTGTTTCACTCGGGGGATCTGAACCCAGTTTTCCTCTGGCACAGGGTGACAGTTACTAGTTGATATTGCTCAGCTGTGGGTGTTCAGGAATGCATCATAGTAAGGATATCACTCCTGGACATGGAAGGAATATAACCAAACCCGTTCCTGATTCACATTTTCCCAGGCAACAGCTAATCCTAAAAGGAGGCCAAAAAGCCTCTTGTCTCTGTCAGGAAAGGTCCTGCAAAGGAGCAAAACAAGGCAGTGGAGGGATGAGGAGTACCTAACTTGTCCTGTACACACCTTGTGTCTGCAGAGTGTTAAGGCACAGGATATACAAAAGGAAGAACAGGTTGGCCTTTCATAATGAGCATTGCTGCAGGGACTGGAAAATGGGAGAAAAAAAAAACCTGCTGAAACACTGTATGTGAAACCAGCTCATGTCTCCTCTCTAACAGCAGAGACAAAGCTTGAAACACCTGAGCAAGAATTGTCATGTCAGCCAGAATCTCCAAAGCAGCCTCTCCAGCCCTCAGTTCCTGCTCCACAGCAGGAGTGTCAGCCTCAGGAACAGGAGCCAAGGAAGAGAGATGAAGGGAGAGAGCGGCGGCCCTCGCAGGAGAGGAGAAGGGACATGGATCGGCACCAGGAGCCACCTTCTCAGAGGGAAGGAGAGGAAGCCACACCACCTGATGGTGGAGGAAGCAGAAGTGAGTGGCACAAAGCCCAGTTTTGGAGTCTTCTTGCTTGCACTCCATGAGGCTGTCTGCTTAAATGACAGCATTTCATTTTAAAACCTCTGGAAGATATTTCAGTGTTGTGCAAATCCATGGCATCAAGTAATGGTGGGCTGAACAGCTACAAAGGTGCTGACAAATTGCCTTTCAGAAAATTAATTCAGGTTGAGCAGGGTTCAAGATGGTGCAGTTAATGTAGCACAGCAGCAAAAGTCTCTTAGGCCAGGAGTTTCCCTGAGTTCTGAGGAGGGGCTACTTTCTGCTCTGTTCTCTGGGAAGGAAAGGTTAACAATTGGAGGTGGTACTCTGAGCATCTTGCAAAAGTGGAGAGAAAAAAGGCAATGGCTTCCAGACTTGACTGCAAGACGCCATCCTGTTGCTTTGGGTGGGTTTAGTCACAATAAACCTAGTTCTAAATGATTTTTTCCCCCCCTGCTTTTTCTTTCCGGGCCACCTCCCTCACTGTGCTTCTCAGCAATTATGCTGAAGCGTATTACTCGATTCACCCCCCCAGAGGTGATTGTGGGGCTCCTGGCCCCCTACGTGCGTCTCTCCACGTCCAGTGTGCGCATTATGAAGAACAAGGCTGGACGGATGGGGCAGACCTACGGCTTCATTGAACTGGAGTCTCATGCTGTAAGTAGTTTCTTGCTTTCACATGCTCCCCCTGTTGGCATCTGGAATCTGTAGAAGTAGAGAAACCACTTGTACCTGTGAGGCAGCTGTTCTGGAGTGAGTTCTCTTCTTGTCTGGCCAAGTAAAGGGAGTATCTGGTACACCTGTTGCTCTCTGGCTTTAGCAGTCAAAGACTGTTATCACAAGCTGTGACACTGAGTGAGTTTCTTGCCTCAGTACGTTTCTTTGTAGACCCTCCTAAACTTGTACGCCTCTTACACAGGCATTTTGTTTACAGAGAACTTGAATTCAATGGTTTCTGTTTGCAGAAGGCAAGGATCTCAATTAAGAGACAGTCCCACAGTGGAGGGTTCACATTTTCTGGTTCTGGGTGGTTCCCAGACTCCGTAGCTGTGCTTTGGCATTAGTCCAGAGGGTATTCACTGAAACTCTTTGGGGCAACAGCAGCCAAAGCAGCCCTAGAAGAATGCAGTCCCTAGCTGGCTGCTGAAAGGGGGCATAGGACAAGCAAAGAACCTCACCATGTTCTTATCCCTTTGTCACATCCTAAATACGCCTTACTAATATTTAGACAAATACTTAGTGATGTGTTTCTTGTCCTACTAAGCACAAAGCATTCCTTTCATGCAGACTGGATTTGGAAGATGGGCTGGTTTACTTCTCATGGAAGTGCCATTGACCTTTTACATTGTTCCTTTTACAGGAGGCACTGAGGTTGCTAAAGATCCTGCAGAACCTGGATCCCCCGATCTGCATTGACGGGCGTACGCTGGAAGTCAACCTTGCTACAGGGAGGAGAAGGTATAGACAGATGAGGCAGTAGGATTGTCCTTTGTATGATGTACTGCAAGGCCAGAGCTGTGTTGGAGATGTCTTGGAGAAGTGAAGGCATTGGAACTTGAAAAAACTTAAGTGATTGAGCAGTATATGATTAGTGATCATATTACATCTTCTTGTTGATCAGCCATCAAACCCTGTTCTGAGGGAATTAAAGGGTTCAGCTTTTTAAAAAGCGCTTGGAGAGATTCAGCTTTGTGGATGCAGCAGAATGGGGTTATAATTCTTGTGGAGACAGTGATCTGCCAAATCTGTCTCCTGGGGTGGACATAGTCCAGCATGTGGCCAGAAAAGATGGTCTTTCTGCCTTTATTTGTCCTGCTGATCATTTTGAGTATACTGAGGTTAATTTGAAGTCAAATTGACATTAACCTGCAACTTTTATCTCAATAGAAATGACTATGGAGAGCACGGTGACAATTCCTACTATGGCCAGGTAGGTGTGCACAGCTTCCCTGCAGGTCACTGGGTGTGATAGGCCTTTTCCCTTTGGCCTGCTGAAAGTTCAGCATCCCATCATCAGATGGGATGATAATGCTCTAATGTGCTCTCACTGCTGCTCTGTCCCTCACACTGTGTTTATTATCATGTGCATAGAAGTGAAGGCAGAGTGCAGATGGTGCTGGAGGGAGTTCTGGCCTGGGTTACTCTATACCACGCTTTCCAGAGTGATTTAATTGATGACTGATCTCAGTTGCAAAAGTGAATGTCTCTTCTCTAGTGCTTGTGACTAGACTACAGGGCTTTTCCTGTCCTGAATGAGCTGGAGGCTTCTATACAGATTGCCATGAGCACCTCTCATGGAGGCTGCAGAGATCCTGTGCTTTGCAACGCCGTCCATTGCTCGGTAGATGAAAAGCTGTGTCTGCTTGTGCTCTTTTTAGGGTTGCTAAAATGAGCTGTTCTCCTGAACTTTGGGCCTGTGAGAGGGAGGGAAAGCAATATGATGTTTGTCAAAGAGTCTCTGATCTGTTTGTGTTGTTCACTTACTCCAGGGCAGAAGGGGCATGAGAGACAGGAGGGGTGGCGAATCACAGCGACGCACCAGAGCACAGTGTAAGTTAAACTCTGCTTCACTTCTACTGTGGAGACTTTTCTTCCTTAAAAGGGCACTGACATGTAGAAATCAGCCTTAAAATATTTTTAAAAGCTTAGAGTAGGTTTGTTTGCTACACCCACTTCTAAGTTCCTTTGCCAACTTTGTTTAGTCACATTTTCCTATCTGATGATGTGTTTCTCTCTGCTTTCACTGTGCAAAACTACATGCAGATAAAGGAAACTTTTTTTCCTTGCCTATTTTTCCTTGTTGTCAAAAACTGATGGGATAAAATCAGCCTGGCAGTTACTAGAGGAGATGCAAGAAAATCCACGTGATGCAGCGGTGCCAGTAGCCGGAAGAGCACTCCTGAGGGTTGAACTAACTTATATGTAGCATTGCTGAGCTCTGTCCAAGAACACTTGGGAAATGAGAGGCATTCCTGACATTATGGGCCTATTACCCTCAAGGCCTTTGGCTTTTCCTGTAGAAACAGTTCACTCCCCTTTTTTCTCGGGAGCTTTGATGCACCCACGGGGTGGAAGGGATGTGGGGAGTGTCATCACTTGAAACAGGAGACTGTTTGAGAGAGAATAGCTCTTTGTTGTTCACAGGGGTGGGTGGACACAGAGCCTGGTATTCATTACCCTACTCTTAGGGAAATTACTGAATTTCATGTCTTTGTCCGGCCCAAGTGTTGTGGTCTGGTGATCTCAGCACAGCCCGTGTAAATCTGTTTTGATGTGGACGCTTCGCCGCAGTCCTAAACCAGAATTGTGAAAACTTATTTCCCTTCTTATTCTTTAAAGAAACAAATACGTTGTGTGATGTGAAGATACAGCTCTCTTGCCAGGAGAGAAAAATCCTTCTTTCCCACTGTTGGTCCTTTCACCGGTGTAATATTTTGCTCATGCTTTTGTCATTGTAAAAGCCAAGTTCTGCCTTTGAGGACTGTGGTGCTAACTTTCGTCTCTCTCTTTAGCACCATCAGATGTGTCCACATACATTTATGATCCTGAAACTGGGAATTACTACGATCCCATAGCTGGGACATACTATGACCCCAGGACTCAGGTGAGTGTGTGGGAAGGAAGCTTTCCATGCTCTCCTTCTCTGGAGAGGTTTTGCAGCTAGATCCTGAAGACAGGCCAGCACAGAGCAGTACAGAGGCAGCTTTGTTTCTTTTGACTGTCCTCTGACCTGTGTGAAAGGGATGCATGGTGCAAAATATCAACTTAATGAGAGACTAGGAACCCATTAACTGTGTGTTGAACCATCCTTGACCTCTGAGGCCCAGCCTTTGGGAGTTTTTTGGTCTGCTCGTCCTTGAGTAGGCTTACTAGCAGAGCATCATTGCTAAATTTTACTCTAGATATGTGACTTAGAAAAAATGAACTGCAGAGCTCTGTTTTCATCTCTGGTCTCTTTGCCTGTTGAGCCCAGCCAGCAATAGTTACAAGGATGCCAAAAAGGAGCCATCAGCAGAGGTTCTCTGTCATCTTGTTTCCATGATGTCTGTGTTGTGGGCGAGCAAGGCAGTGCTCTGATGACCTGTCTTCTGCCCCAGCAAAGTTCTGAAGCCTTTGGCCTCTTCACTCCCTTCTTGCTGTGCTGGTCTGCCTAGCCAGTAACCACAAGAAGCCCAGTAAGAAGATGGCAGGGGTTTGGCTAAGTCTGCTCCAAATGCCTCTTTCAGAGGGAAGTCACCATAGACCGAGACCGAGAATCCTGCTCGTCCCCGACCGAGAGCAGGAGGCGGCGGCATGGGAGCCAGGAACGGACAAATGAAAGGAAGGAGCCACATGGCAGGGACAACAGGGATAAAAAGGACAAAGGGAAAAGTACTTCTGCTAAGGTAAATCCCTCCAGGCATCAGAATGATCGGAGAACTGAGGCCAGGAGGCTGAGGTAAGAGAGATTGGAACACAGAGATTAATCAGGGGATTCCAAAAAGGAGGGACAGTGGGACAAGGCAGTGAAATCTGTGGAGTCAGCAGCCGGCCAGGAATGTGGCTATTGTCTGGCCAGGTGGAAGTAAGTTCCTGAAACTTCTTTTGTGACATTAAATCCAGGGCTTCTCATCCCTTCCTTATGGTAAAGGATTGAGACACATCCAGGTAACTGAGACACGTTTCACTTGCATTGCTGAAAGCACCCAGCTGTTGTAACAGAGACTACAAAAACTAGCAGAGACATTTCAACATACCACCTCAGATGATAACAGAGGCTCATCTCTCCCCTAACTGCCCCTCCAGTCCTGGGGCAGTGCCCTTCACTGCTGCTCCCAGTGAGCAAACACTGTCTCCCCAGTGTGGAGAGCTGCTGGTTGGGAGTAGCTGCCCAAAGGATGTTTGAGCACAGCCCAGGGCTGTGACCCTGGCAGGATCTAAGGAATGCCAGGAGAGTTGTTAGAAGTGATGTAGCCACCAATGCAGAAACTTTGTGTTTTTCCTTGCCTCTTGGTCTGGATATGCCCTGGCATGACCAGTCCTGGGCAACTGAGACAAATTGTCCCTGAGACTGGTACCAAACCAGCCGAGGAGTCTTGTCTGGTATGGAGGATTTCAGGGACACTCATGTAGGAGAAACATGGTCCTGTCTGAATGGAGGGTACGAGCACCTCCAGCAGAAATCCTTCCATCATTTTCTCCACCTGCCTGTTTTCTGTGGATGCTCAGAAGTGGCCTCCTGGCTGCTTTGTGTACTCGCTGACCCCTGTGCTGCTGCTGACCTAATGCCCCGTCTTGGGTTTTTCAGAATGAGTCTGGAGAGGAGAGGTTCTTTGCAGAAGATGTCTTCAAAAAGCCATTGCCCCCCTCTGTGAAGAAGGACGAGAGCTCAGGCCTGGTAAGGTGGTGCATGACACTTGTCTTCCCGCTCAAGTATGAGCAGCTCATGAACTGCTAAACTGGAGCCTGTCCAGGGCTTCTGTCTAGTGCTCTGTAAAGTGTATAAATCACCCAAACCTGTTCTTTCTGCTTCTGAGCATACAGATGAGCATCACAGGCTCATTCTGTTGCAGTGCTGGGTGTTTGCAATCTGTGGTATTCTCTGTCCAGGATAAGGAAGGGCCTGAAGACCCCACCATGCTCGTTGAGCCTGACCATTTGTTGTGCCAGAAACACAGCAGAGAAAAATGACATTGTCTGGCAGTGGGGGCGGCTTTGCACCTGGTCTCTGTGTCCAAATGTGACCTGACCCTGCCCCAGCTCCCTCACTAGCCTGAGGCATGGCTGGAACCACTGTCAGTATCACAGTGCGGGAGAGAATTGGGAGTGGGATGGGCTGGGACAGCATGAGCTGCTGTAGCTGTCCCTGAAAACAAGGACAAATCTTCAGGGGAACTATGAATTCCCCAGAATGGGAATGTCTCCCACCAAAACCACCACCGTGTTTCTGCCAGCCACCTGGTTTCCTTGGAGGCCTGTTTGAATGAGTGCTTAAGTATTGTGTGCACTGAGTCCACGCTATGGCAATCTCAACACCTGATCTTGACTGTTTCAGACTGAGACTGGAGAGGAGAAATTCTCTGCAGATGTCTTTAAAAAACCTTTACCTCCTTCTGTGAAAAAGGAAGAGAGTGCCGCCCCGGTAAGTGGCTCCAAAATATTGTATTTTGCCTGGATACAGGACCTGAGAGGCTCACTACAGCCTGACCATGACCTTGAGTGACAGAGGTGCCAGTTTCTCATGACAGAGGAGAGGGCACTGGGGATGGAATGGTGAAGGCAGCTTGTTTTATAGCACAGACCTTGTTTGTGGGCTTCTAGCATGGGGAGATTTGATACTTGCATTTGAGCAGGGTCTCCTTGCTCAACCAGTCAAGTAAAAAAACCTCTGGGCTGAGGAAGGGCAAGCCTCACTGATCTTTGTTGCTGGAGGAAGTGACTGACAGCAACTTATGGCCAAATAGGCTCTGTCTTGGTTGGCTTCTTGTGCTCAGGTGTGTGGCGGGTTGGGAAAGCCTGGCACCAACACATGACCTGTCTAAAGAACAGAAGGGCTTCCACCCTGTGGTGTGAATGGAAAGCCAGCCAGCTTCTCTCCATTCCCTCCCTGCCTGCACTGCTGGGAAGCTGCTCCCTCCCTCTTGGGCTGGATCAGAGACAGCAGTCACGGGGGTTTGACTGTGGAAGCAAAGCCCCGCGTGGCCGGGCAGGCTTCATGCTACAGATTGTCACACTTTGCTGCTGCTTCCCTCAGCCCAAGGTGGTGAACCCTCTGATAGGACTTCTGGGAGAGTATGGAGGAGACAGCGACAATGAGGAGGAGGAGGAAGAGGAGGAGCAGACCCAGGCTCAGTGGCTGCCGCCTCCCCCGCACCCACCAGCACAGCGTGAGGAGCAGCCGCGGAAGGCCAAGGCCAGCGACGACAAGCTGACCGACTGGAACAAGCTGGCCTGCCTGCTCTGCAGGAGGCAGTTTCCCAACAAGGAAGTGCTCATCAAGCACCAGCAGCTTTCCAACCTGCACAAGGTATGGGGGAGCAGGGGGCTGTGGGTGTGCTGTGAGCTGCTTTTGGCTTGGTGGCTTCGTGATCTGCAGGAAAATTGCTGCGGTTGGGTGGGAAGAGCTGTGCTGAATTTGACACAGTAGCAGGCAAAGTTCCCCCAAAGCTCTGTTCAAAGCATTGTGTGAGCTACTTGTTCCTGCCATGAGAGTGCTGTAACATCAAGGTGTGACTTTGTAAGCTGTAGTGAGATAGCTGAGGCTTGGGGAAAGTGGGGTGCTGGCACACATGAGTGTGATAGCAGTGAGAACTTGGCACATGCCTCCCCATGTTCTGGGCTGCCTTGGAGTTCTTGCTTCTAGGAGGGCCAAACTGCACGCAGGTTAAAATAGGACTTGTTGCCTTCCTTACTGCCGGGAGGGAGGGGCCCAGGCCGCTGTGGGGGAGCAGGTAGTCTGGGCTGCAAGAGGGGCTGCTGTGCCTGCCGTAGTGCAGGTGCAAGAACATGCTGCTTTACCTATGCTCCTTGCAGGTGGAACAGATGACCCTGACAGCTTGTGTTCTCTGCTTGACACTAGCTTCTGGTTTTTTCCTTCCAGCAAAACCTAGAGATTCATATGAAGATCAAACGATCCGAGCAGGAACTGGCATATTTGGAGAAGAGGGAGCGTGAGGTGGGTCTGTGGTGGTGGGCACACTGCTGCTTGTGCTCCTACACTGGGAGGATGGTGGTCCCAGGCAGACCCTCCACTTGTGCACGATATCTACAGCCTTCCAGAGGAGGCGACCTGTAGGTAGTGCTGTGACTTCAAGAGCTTGGCTCCCTCCTCCCAGAGGGGTCTGAGTGTGGTTCTGCAAGCCAGCATTGGGCTCTGGGCTAAGTGGGACCCAAATTACCATCTAAAACTGCTGCAGTGTATGGGCTGCAGCTGCCTGGCCAGGAACAGGAGAACTGCATGTGTCCATTGTTTGGAATGTCAGAGCTGCTCCTGGCGCTGTAGATGGACGGCTGCAACCACAGGTGTGGGTCAGCCCAAGAGATGCCATCAGGACAGAGCAAGTGGATTGTGGGGTGTGAGGATTCAGTGTTTGTGGGTCCCCAGGACAGCCTTCCAGCTGGCTGAGGATGGGATGAGACTTGGCTGCAGAGCAGTCTCTTGCAGTGTTGAGTCCTTCATAGCTCCTGTATTTACTTTGTTCTTTCTGTTATGAAGGGGAGACATAAAGACAAAGGAAATGACCGGAGAGAGAAATTCCAGCAGATGGATTCGCCAGAGAGGAAACGCCTCAGATATGACCGGGACACAGAGAGGTAATGGCTGCTCTTTGTTAGATCTTGTTGGGAATGCTGATGCTGGGATGGGATGTGTGGCATGCCAAGGACAGGAATTGACCAGTGAGGTAGAGCTGCAGAGTAACTGTCAAACACATTGTCAGACAGAGTTCCCCAAAGTATGAGCCTGTTGTACTACAGGACATCCCGGAGAGGGCAGGAGGAGGCCAGGGGTGGAGATGAGGGTTTAGGGGAAAGCAGAGATAAGCTGTCTGGTGCTGGAGGGGTGAGATGGGGGGTTGAGTGTGCCTGGCCAGGCACATAGAGCAGAATGCAGGCTGTTCTCATCCACCCCATCCTTAAGGCACTTGCTGTCCTCCTGTCCTGGCATCCAGCCATTGAAAGAAAGAGCAAAGCTGTGTTTCATCTGTTCACTGACTCAGAGGAACGCTGGGAGCTGTTTTCATCTCATTCAGAGTAGGAGGAGGAAGAAAGTGCGTGCTGTGCGGAGCTCGCGACAGACCTGCCTGCTGCGAGCTTGCGTGTTCCAGTGGGCTGAGGGACAGCCACCCATGTGTTGAAGACAAAACTGGTTATGTGCCTGTTCCTTTCTGCACCTCAGAAGGAGACCTTTCCTCTGTGTCTTGCAGTTTAAAAATCCGCATCTTCACTTCTCTCTGTTTTTCTCGAATAGCTGTGGGTAAACTAAAGCAGTCTGTGTGGAGCATCACCAACAGCCAGAAAGTAGAACTTGTCTGAAGGAAGCTATTTTTGTGTTGAGAGGCTTTCAAAACTGGGGGTTTGGGTTAATGGTTTTGGATGAGTAATGACCAGGTGGGAGAAAGGGTGTCCGGGTCAATACTGCATCTGTCCAACTCCATGACCACAGCACTGGGAGAAAAGAAAGATCCAATAGAACAGCAGGGTTAGACTGCACTTTCTTGCTATTGCTAAATTTCTAATTAAGGAATACAAACACAGAATGCTCCTGGCCTGCTTGTACTGTAAATATTTTGGAGCCTGAGCTCATTTCCTGTGACCTGGTGTGTTCCTCCCTGAGGTGGGACAAGAAATTTTGCAGTCAAAGGTGTGTGAACCCTGCAGATAGAATGGGCCCTGGTGGTTTCCTTAGGCGGTGTGCTTCTGGCAAGAAACTTGGATGTCCCCCATGAGGGGTTGGAATGTCAGTGAAGGTTCTATTAGCAGAGCTAAAAATCCCTGCCATGTGTTCGAAGCATTACAAGACTGGACAATTGATTCTGGCTGTTTTGCAGTGACTTTGACCCAAGGATTGACAGTAACAACAAAGGGAACCGAATGGTGCAGTCTCCGGGGTGGAAGAGGGGCTTCGGCCACAACCAGCAGGGCACAGCATCACCCATGGAGGTGAGTCTTCCCTTCCTTTCAAAGCTCACCGCTGTCCCACAGCCCATAATGTCTCCCACAACAGCTGGAGGGAGTTCCCAGCCGGAACAAGAATCAGGCTGAGACTCTGCGCTCGCTTGATGGAATAGTGGTGTGCACTGATGAACTTGGCAGGCTGGGAGGGGCTGCAAGCATGTTGGCTGTAGAACAAGGTTGGAATTTATATGGGTCTGGAGGTGTTGGAAACAGAGTAACAGGGAGCAGGAAGGGTGTGAGCATCTGATTCATACCTGCCCCAAACCAGGCTGGAGTTTGAGCAGGTCACCAGCTCAATGCTTTGCGGCCACGTGAGCTGGGGGAAAAGGTGAATCTCCCCAAGGCAGATGTGAGTGTAGCCAAAGCCATGGGGCATGTTGTGCTCTTTGCTCTGCTTAGCACCTGTGAGGCTGTCATTGCCATTGTGGACTCTGGAAATTGGGAAGTAATACCAAGATACACTTCCTGACAAGGAGCAGAATCCCCTTGGCAGAGGATGTCACAGATAGGCAGGGTTGGGTAGATCCTGCCTTCCACGGCAGGCTGATCTGTCACTGCACCTTACTTTGCTGCAGAGGGTTTATGTGTAAAGCAGCCTGGAGCAGGGGCTGCTCTCCCTTGCCCAGGGACAGTGCTGTGGCAGCAGGTTTGGGGTCGCCAGGCTGCTGTGGTGTCTGTGCTGTGCCAAGGGGCAGCTTGGAGCATGGCTCATGATGTGACTTTCAGCTTGCACTTGAGTGTATCAGTAAAGCAAATATTTGAGGCTTTGTGATGCGTGTTTGCTTGAGCCCACACACATGAGGCAAGAGTCCCTCTTCAGTGCAGACAGAGGAATTGGCCCCCACTGCTGCTCAGTCCTCCTGGTAAGGTCCCCTTGCCCATGAAACAGGCTTTGTCAGGGAGCCAACCCCAGCGACACACTCTGGGGGGTCTGACCTCCTTGTTTGGAATGTTGTCTGGATGGGGATGTGATGGCAAAGCACAGCCCTTGTTCACTTTCTAGAAGGGCCTCCCGAAAGAGCCCTAGGGATGTGCTTTCCTTTCACTTCCAAGTCACGCTGGGCAAAGTCATGTGCCCACTGCAGCCCCACAGGACTTTGATCTCTTGGCCTAATTGGTGAGATCTCTGGTATTCATATAAATGAACTTAAGACAAACTTCCAGCCTCGGGCCTGCTCTCCTGGGCTCACTCCAGGCAGGTATTGCTGAATAATGCAGGCGCTGGCTGCAAAAGCCAGTCCTTAAAAACTGGTTGAAATTCCAAGCGAGGTACCAGCACCCATGGGAGTCTGTTGGAGAGAACAGCTGAGTTTGTGCCAATGCAGCTAACTGTAAACAGCTCCCCAGGAGCCCAGCTCTCGCCGGCGCTTTCCTGTGCTTGGGTTTGATGTTGGCTCACACGCCGCTGCCTCGGCTGCCAGCACTGCCTGCTTGGCTGCCCGCTCCCACCCCGCCGTGTGCTCCTGGTGCTCCCCACAGCCCATCCCTGGGGTTTGATTCTCGCAGGGCATTTGCTGGGCTGCTTTTGCTGCCCACAAGGGGCCTGTAGTTTCTCCCAAACAGCTTGTGGAGGATCACAGGGCACTTGCTCTGCCTGCGCTCAGGGATCCACATGGGAGCAGTCAGCAGTCCTGAAGCAGCCCAGGGGAAGCTTTTTCTTTGTGGGAAGAGAAATCACTAACACAGACTGCGTCTGTTTGCAGGCAGAAAATCGGAGGAAGGGCCCTGGCCTGGGGGCCCCAGGGAAGCCCCCCAAGAGGCAGTCGAACGAGACCTACCGTGACGCCGTGCGGAGGGTCATGTTTGCCCGCTATAAAGAGCTTGAGTGAACAGTGGAGGAACCCCAAGCCCACCTCTCTCCATCTCTGTCTCTTTCTCTCTGTGTCATGTTCTTTTGAAGGTTTGGTCTTTTTTTTTTGTTTTTTTTTTGAATTGTTACAGGTTTTGCTGCTAGAATTTTTTTAATAAAACTGAAAATTTGCCAGTGCTTGTGTCGTGGCTAAAATGATATGTTTTAAAAGCATGTGATGCTTTGGAAGATTCCCATCATGTTCTGCTATTTGCTGATGAGATCCCTGGGAGCTGAAGCTGTCAGTGGGTCTGGGACAGGTTTGGTAGCTTGGAGGCCCTGCCAGCAGTGCCACTGTCCTGCTGTGTGTTCCCTGCCATCTCAGGGACAGTTGGTTCTGGTGCTGTATACTTCTGGGTCAGGATGGGAGCTGGGGATGGCCCCAGAGCCTGGGAGGAATTCAGAGGCAGCAGGTGTGGCTTCTGGAAATAAGGACTATGCTGATTGCAGTGACTGGTGTGAGCAGAGCCTATTCCCAGTGAGCGGGGGGCTGATGCTGAGGTTGTTGGTACTTTCCTCTGCCTTTCTGAGAGCAGGGCCTGATGCTGCTTCCAAATAGCCCAAAGAGGGGAAAGCAGGAGACGTGTGGAAGCTGAAGACAGCAGGAGTTGGAGGTGAACAGACACCTGTTAGTGGTGACAACTTCCAAAGGCAGCAAAGACCTGTCCAAACTGCATTTCCTTCTCTGGCACAGGCAGTGCCAGAGCAGTGTGGAGGACTCACTTGTAGCACTGCAGCCCTTGGTGAAGGGGGCCACGACATTGGCCTGGTGAACACATGGGTGTGAGAGCCTTCAGTCTTCCTGGGAGCCCCAGACATGCAAGGGAAGGATGGGAAAGGTGATGGGCTCCTGAGGATGAGTTCCCGAACAGGGAAATTGGTGGTGGCATGAAGTCTGGTTTAACAAGCTGGTGCTCTCGTGTCTGGAAATTATCCATGCACAAAAGGGCAAGAAGTGTGAGTATGAAGGAACATCATTTTCAGTGGCACATGAGGGAAGAGGGGAGTCTGGGAGCAGATCAGTAGCTGCTGCACGGGCTGTCCTGCACCTGGGTGTGCCAAAAATGAGCACCCACAGAGCATCATTCCCAAGACGTCCAGACGGAGCCTTTAAAACCACCAACTGTGGGAACCTGTTCTGATTTTATTAATCTGCTAAGTGGGTACATGTATCTTAGTGAAAGCCTGTTAATGACTGATGATACGTGATTAATTAGAAGATAATAAACCAGATAAATGTAAGAGCAGCTTCCCTTAGACAGATGGACCTCTCTAAATAATGTATGTTCCTTGGCTTAGCCACGCACTCGCTTGCTTCTAGTCTGGGATGTGCATGTGTGAAAGGAGAGGCAACACAGCCCTTTTCTTGCAGGCCCATTGCCAGGGCTTAAGTCAGGAACGGGAGAGGAGCAGGAACAGACTGCTGTGAAAAGAGAGGGGGGAAAAGTTAATTAAAAATATCTAATTGCAGGATGTATCTGTCTCCAATCAAGAGAAATCCTTATTCTGTCTGTGGAGGTAGATCTACCTCCCATTAGTTCTAGTAATCATAGAAATACATGATGTGTTTACTTCTGTTGTTTTGAGGATCACAGCAAATGATTAAGGGAAATCAGGAATACTGCTCATGTCTCAAGATGTCGGAACAACAGAGTGTTACTCCCAGAACGGAGTAGGATTTTTGGGGATGTGCTGTGTGTGGGTTGGGAACACCACTCACCTGAGCCCTAGAGAGTATCCTGTGCCAGCCCATGGAAGATCAAGGTATTCCTTGAATTGATACTGACTTGATTCCTCCAAATTCCCCTTTCCCAAGGTAACCCAGTATGAGCTCCTGTGTATTCCCTTGAAGATGTGTGTGTATATACTGTGTGTACAGAGGCATCAGCCAGGGGATATCCAGCCCTCCACTGGGGCTGGGATGAGGTGACTGGAATGAGGTTATGAGTGAACTGGAACAGATAAATAGAGTGGGAAGATAAAAGCATTAAAAAGAAGCACCAAGCCAGAAAACATGATGTTCTCTTGGGAAAACAGCAGCACCGGTGGCAATGCAGAAATCCCAAGTCCCTGGTGCAGTGGTTTTGGTGCCTTTAAGAGTTTTTTAAAAATAGAGCCACAGCTCTATTGCAACTACCCTTGTATCTTACAACTACAGTATTGTGCTTGTATTTCAGAGATTATTCACCACAGTGCTAGTGCTGTAGCTGTGTTCAGCACATTGCCTTGTCTGCCATCCTGTGGTGATGGGTATGGCCCAAGTTACAATTTATTTCTGGTTTTGGACAGTATTGGAGCAGCTCACAGGGTAAGACCTGTCTTGGGGCAGTGGATTGACATGGAGATGTTACACACAGGAGGAGGACGGGGGCAGTCCATAACCAGCACTCAGGTTGGTATGGATGGAACTGTGTGTGCAAGGAAACCTGGAGGAAAAAGCAGAACAGGAGGTTTAAAAGGATTTTATTTAAAAGGAACAGGCAAGAGGAGCCATGGACTTAGAGGGAAACTGAAGGGGAGGTTAATCCACCATTTAGAGGGGTGGAGGCATTTCTGCTTGGACCCCTGTCCAAGAGAGGGTTCATATCTGAGCTCCATCAGCCACACAGGCTGGTGTGCAGGAGGCTGCTTCAGACATCTGAGAGGCTCTGGAGCAAGAGTTGCTTTTTTCCCTGTTTCCCAACGTAAATGAAGTAGACAGTCTTTGATTTCCAATATTTATTTGTATTAGTATTGATACAGCAGTGACTCAGGCCCTTGTAAGCAAAACATAGTGATGTAAAGCTCTGGAGTTGTGCTTTCTAAACAGAAAAAAAAAATCAAGGTGGGCTGAGGGACTAATTTGTAAAGGGGAAGGAGAGAGAGAGCCCAGGGAATGCACTTCCCTCCTCAGCAGTGACCTGCTTCTAGGAGGGAAGAGGGTCTGCTGGAAGGAGGATGAGGTTGGGGGTTGCCCCCTCAGTGGTGTAAAGACTGAGGTCAGAGTTGGCCACATCTCCTTGACGTGTCATCTCCTTTTGGGACCCTCTCTGAAATGCCTTACACAGTTTGGCATGGATCCACCTCACGTCCCCATGGCTCAGGCACACCCACTCCATCAGCAGGAGCGTTACACTCCCTGTTTTTCTCAAACAGAGGCAAAACCTGATGCTCCACAAAGCGGTTTCTACCACTCAGCTGCAAGCAAACTAAACAAACCTTGTCCCCCAGGGATTTCTTTCCCAATATCACAAGTGTGGCTGTGCTGGATGTCAGGACATCTCCCACCTGAGCTTGGCACACAGGCAAAGCTCTGCCAGGACACCTCCAAAGGACACCAGCAAGCAGAACATGAGCAGGCTACAATTCTACTGGTAAAAGCTTTAGGAGTGGATATATTGCAATTAACAATTTCTTAATATCTTTCAAACAAATCCATAAGCCTTCTCTTTATTTGAAATGAAAAAGTAATAAACACGTGCACCTGTCTCTAGACAGATGTGGAAAGATACCAGATGAGTATCATGAACAATTTTACTAGTTTAATGTTTTAAAACTCAGAGTTCAGGAGTTTAGAGGAGGTTGTTGCTCAGATCATGCCCCTGTTTTAATGTAGGTTCTATATTTCCTTATTTATCCATATACATACAAAGACCATTCTGTTCTCTGTTCCTGCACTGGGGACATTATGCTTTCAAATGTCACCAAATATAATCTTTGTGAAGCTGCACTTTCACGGACTTCCTTTTGGTCGCACAAAACTTCAAGGGAAGATAAATGACACTATAGAAGTCACACAGTGCCCGGAACAGCTGACATAAGCACGGACACAAGCCCTTGTCCAAACTTCTTGTGGATCTTTTTCACCAGGACGTTTTGAATGGGGTGTGGTTTGGCCGAGTTCCTGCTGGGGGGTGTGTGGGTCCCTGCATGTGCTGCTCAGCCCTTTTGCAGCCTGGAGGAGGCCAGTCCTGTCCAGCTGTTAAAGTGCACCTCGCTTCCCTATGGAGCACTTGGGAATGGTGCAAGGAAACTGCAAATGTGAGCATTTTCCCCCAGGGACAGAGTCACCCTTCCCACACAATGGAAGGATGGGTTGGTCCAAGATTGGCAGAGCTGGATAACGGCCTGGAGATCACGCCTGGAGCTGCTTCCAGCCATCACCTCACAGGCACTGCTGCTGCTGACACCCCGTGAGAGCTCCCATCCTGCAGGACACCCGTCTCTGGGCTTCACACTGTGCCGTGCCAGGCTTGATCTGGAGGGAAGGAAAGGATCAGCCGGAGGAGCTGGAGTGCCTGCATTAGGGTGGTTTGAATTCCCACCCCTGAGGGGCAGCAGGAGCAGGGTCACCCCAGCACAAGCACTACAGTCCCACAACAAACTGGTGACAGAGCTGCCTGTAACACCTGCTACACCCAGAGCCTCAGCAGGGTCTTAGACAACTCCCTTGGGTCCTTCTGTTGCTGGGACATGGGAGAGGGGCCAAGCAGGTCTTGCATTGACACCCAGAGTCCTGTTGGGCTGCGCCTGCTCCTGTGCATTACTTTGGCTCTGGGGTGCACTTCTTAAACTGATCTCATGACTTTCCCCACTTTTGGATTGTGTCCTAGAGCAGCTCTGGAGAGATCTGACTTGGGACAGAATCAACCAGATTCCTTTCAGATGAAACCAAACCCAATATGCTCCAGGAATGCACCTCACGCTCCCCAGCCACTGATGGGCGTTAAGGCTCCAGGATCAGCCCAGAGCCTGTCTGGAGCTGAAAAACACCTTGTAAATCACAGAATCATTTAAAGTGGAAAAGACCTCCAAGACCATAGAGTCACACAGTTAACACTGCCAAGTGCACCACTAAACCATGTCCCTAAGTACCACATCTACATGGCTTTTAATCCCTTCAAGGATGGTGACTCCACCACTTCCCTGGGCAGCCTATTTCAACACTTGATAACCCTTTCAGGGAAGATTTTTTTCTAATATCCAGTCTAAGCCTTTGGGGGTAATTTGCTCTTGCCTTGTTACCTGGGAAAAGAGACAGACCTCTACCTGGCTCTACCCTCCTCAGGGAGTTGTAGAGAGCAAAATCTCCCCTGAGCCTCCTCAGGCTGAGCCCCTCCAGCTTCCTCAGCTGCTCCTCATCAGATTTGTGCTCCAGACCCTTCCCTAGCTCAGTTGCCCTTCTCTGGACACACTCCAGCACCTCAATGTCTGTCTTGTAGTGAGTGGCTCAGAAATGGACACTGGATTCGAGGTGAAACGTATAGTTCCTGTAACAGCTCCTTGGATGTCTGGGTCTGCTCCTGCTGCACTCTGCTTGTGCATTGGAGCCCAAATCCTCCCTTTCAATCCCGTTCGTCTGAAGTTGCTTGTGGAGCAGCTGCTTGCTGCCTGACTGCAGTGGGATGGTGTCCGTGAGCCTCTGCTCCAATCCGCCCTGCTGCTCTCCAGGTCCTCAGTTCAGAAGACAAATAAAACAGAAGGACTGCCTCCGATGCTTTCCCATCCCCCTCCGTGAGGTGTGCCTCTTGCTGCGGGGATGAAACATCCCGGGGGGAAGCCGAATACCTCCCTGTGACTCCGTGGAAGGCCGGCAGCTGCGGCCACACCAATCCCGCACCGCTAGATGGCAACTGTGGAGTGTGGATGGATGGGACGGACCAGACGGAGCGTTCCCGCGGCCGGGGCTGGGTATGAATGAGGGGCTGCCCCCGGCTGTCCTCCCCTCTCCGGCTCCTCCTGCCGCCTCCAGTCTCCAGGTGCTCTGGGCTCCCTGGGAGAAGGCGCTGGAGCTGCTGGACTGGCGGCAGGGTGGGCATTGCCGACTGGCTCCTTGACGGGTGAGTAACGAGCGATGGGGTTTAATTGTTCATCTGCTTGGGCAGCCCAGGCTGGTTCGGGCGGCCTTGGTTCCCTCTCTGGGATTGCTGGCTGGGGCAGCATTCCCAGTGGGAGAGCTCAGCTTGGGAGGCTGAGCTGGGGCTGACCAGTCGTGAGCTCGTCTGCTTTCACTGCCAGCTTCATTGTGCTTTAAAGCTCCGCACAAAGTCACTCATGAGGGACTGGGCTTGTCCCAGCTCCTGCAGAGAGAGCAGGGCTCGCTCTGCCTCTTCATTTGCCCTTAGCATGCCATGGAAAAGTTTGTGGTACTGATCTTCATAGAGTCCTGGAATAGTTTGGATTGGAAAGGACCTTAAAGTTCATCTTGTTCCAACCCTCTGCAACCATGTGGCACTTATAAACATAACCTATTAGTGCCACAACTTGGGTTCTAGGTGATTTTGTGCCCTTTTTTTTTTTTTTTTTACTATGGCAAAGAGCTGGTTGTAGAGCTGGTTTTTCTGGTGTTACTCTAGCGCTCTGCTTTTCTGCTAAGGTTTAACAGCCCCAAATCCCACACTGGGCAGGCTGTCATTAGCCCAAGCTGGGAGCTTTCCCATTGCTCAGTGATACCTTTGTCAGATTTCCACCCCCAACCCTCCCCCCTCCCGATAAAATCAATCACTTGCCTTCAAACAGTTGTGGCAGACTTGATCTAAGGACAGAAAACAGCCTTCCTGATCCATGGGGGAATTATTGCCTGCTTGGGCTTCATGAAATCTGTTGGTACAGGGAAATCCTGCTTCTTCAAACTCCCTCTGTAATGCCTCAGCTCTCGGAAACTCGGGTCATACAATATATCAGGCAGAAGAGAAACAGAGCCTGAGAAATGCCGGGTGCTCTCCAAAGGAGTCCTTTAACTAATGATCCTTCTGCTTGGAAGCATCGCAGAGCCTGAGTATGGCTGGCTGGGAGTCGGGAGCCTTGCACGCCTGAGTGTCCTGAAAGGGATGGGTGGGTGTTTCGGTGTGATGGGACTGAGGCTGAGGGGAGAGGGAGAAGTCTGAATGTTTGTTTATGTGTAAAACCAGATATTTCAAAGCTCTCTATGAACTTAAATTAAGACAAAGAGGGTTATTTCTTCCTATCCTTGACATATGCCCACCTCTGGCATGAACCATGGCTCCTGAGCGTGTGGCAGCCCTACCCAGGCTGGAAATCATCAGGAGGCAATTCCCAGGCAGGTCATAGCTGGGCTCTGGTGAGCCCCAAGCACTGGCCACTGCCACGGCTGCCCTTAGTTAAGCAGTTTATTGCCCGTGAGGAACCCCTGCATTGATCCAGCTGCCCAGCACTGGCAGGACATTTCTGCTAAACTGGAAACCAGCATTATTTTTTTTTTCTTTGCTGCAGCCATGTGCCTGAGGGCAAAGGGGAAAGTGCTCCAGGAGGTCTGGTCAGAGAATTGCAGCCATCCCGCACACATGCCGGCCACGCGCCCCATGCGGGAGCTTTCTCTTTGCCAAGTGGAGCGTGTCCCAACTTTCCGCTGGCCGCTCCTCGCTCAGCCTTCAAAGGGAGGGGGTCTGGCAGCCCCAGCGGGTCACTGGCTTGGCACGATGGGCTGCTGGAACAGATAGATTTCTCCTGCTGAGTTAACGGTATTGAAAACGACAGAGACACAAACACCCCGGTGATTAATGAGCCAGGGATGGGGAAGTCAATCTGGAAGCCAGGGCAGAGATATCAGCCCTATAAGAAATATGGGAAGAATTCATCCCTAATCTAATCTCACTGAATTCCACAAGCGTGCAAGACAGGGATCATTTGCTGCAGTTCCTTAGGCTGAGAATTAAACAGGAAACCCCCAAGGATGTAAGATGTTCTCCCAAATACCAATGCGCTTGTGCGTGAGGGCCAGAACGTGGCTGCCACCGTCTGAGCCATCTCGTCTGGCTGGACAAAAGGGGATGCCAGGCTGTGGGGCTGCCAGCAGTGTGATCCAGCAGCACCCAGCTCTAGGATAGGGAGCTGGAGCCAAGCCTGGGGTCCTCAGCAGGTCTTGCTGCTGCTAATGATGCTCTTTGCCAAACCAAGGCCCCGAGCTGGGGGCGCTGGCAGATGTTCCAGACGGTGAGGGGTTCTGGCTGCCTTGCTCTTTGCTGTGCTCCTGTGACACCCTCTCAGGGGCTGTTTACAGCAAGGATAAAGATTTATTGTAAACCTTGGCTCCCAGAATCTTGGAGCTGTCTCTTCCGCCAAGTTTGGTCTATCCCCACTCCAGCTGGGATTACAGTGAGGTGGCTCTGAGAGCATGAGGGAATTAGATCCTTACAGGCACACACACTCATGAGGTTACAAACCTGCTGTTGGAAGCAGAGAAAGAGATCAGTCAGCTGAGTCACCTCCTGCCCTGGAGGGTAGCTAGGAATGGCTCTTGGATGAGGAATGGCGGGAATACATGCAGACTCACCTGCCCTCTTTGAGGAGCCCTCCATGGGGAGGAGGTCACAGGAGATCCTGCTACCCCCTCTTGGAGCAGGGAGCAAGGAGAGGAGTGGTAGCAGGTAGAGAGGGTGAAAACCATGTTACCTGCCCTGGACTGGGTTTCCAGCTTTGGTTCTCTATCATTCCTGCAAGTCACCAAACACCTCCTTGCTCCTTCCCTGCTCCTGGGAGATAACTGTGCCTTCTTCAACACTTTTTACCTGGGCAAACTGAAGTGTAGTGTGGCAAAAAGACCAGTGTAAGGCCACAGAACTGGTCTCACAGAACAGGTAAGCAAGTCATTCTCACTCTCCAAAGACTAAATTATCCCAAATCAGAGCCATAAAGCATCTCCTTGCAACTAGATGCCATGAATGATGGTGATGCTGTAGTACTCGGGAGGGAGCACTCCATACTCCCACCAGAGATAAGCCTTTATATCCCCACTATGGTCACTGTAGGATATTCAGTTTTCTGTGCTCAGCAAACCCATGTACTCCCTAATCTACCCCCAGCTCTGCTGTACCTGCAGGCATGTCCGTGCTCCTGGCAGGCACAGCCTCTCTCCGCTGGCAGGATGGCATTGCATGGAGCACAAGTGTTGCCAGCATCAGCCCCAGTTGACTTGGGAGCCTGCCCAGGGTCTGGTTTCCCTGGAACGACACAGTTCACAAGCACTCAGCCTTGTGGGGTTATTGTTCTGGTCTCACATGCTGGCGAGGTGCCATTTATTGTGTGCAGGACCTCCCCTGCTTCTCCCACTCTTGGGTCCAGGTTTATTTCCCTGTTTTCCGGGAGGAGACCACTGATGTCATCTAACTTGGCCTGAGCACTTTGCAGTGTGAAAAGGAAAACCAAAGCTTTCAGTTTCAATCTGTCCCTTGTCCTCTGAGAGGACAGCTGGCCTTCCCACGGTGGTTTCTCCCACACAGGTGGGTGGTGACATGGTGACAACTCTGCCACTATGTGCTGGAGCCACGTGCACAGAGACAGGTTGAGTGCTGAGCTGGTCCATGCTGAAAGAGAATGAGCTGCTCTTTGGAGGAAGATGGGACACTTGGGGGTCAATCCCTGCCCTGCTATGCTTCCCATTTGGCTGTGGGCAGATCACTTAGTCCAGCTGTGCCTCAGCTCCACACTGGTAATAATGATAATGGCCTTACAGAAGAGAACACCGTGCAGATGAATATATGGAGGACAGAGAGGCCTTCACATGAGATGGGGACTGGGCAGGAGGGATGTGCCCTGGGAGCAGCACGGTAAGTGCGGGTGACTGCTTCTGAGCTGCTGGGCACACTGGCACAGGAGGTTCTGGGAGTGGGTACTCCCTCCTGCTTGTGTCCATCTGCTGGGCTGGGTTCCCCTGTGTTGTCCAGGCAGGGAAATGACTGAAAGCCAGGAGCTCTCTGCCTTGGAGCTGCTGTTGTCCTGGTTCCCCCACAACAATGCTGTGGCTGTTGCCCTGTGCCTGACCTGCCCCAGCCCCAACCCCTGACAGACGTGCCAGCATCTTCAGCTCTGCCTGGAGCTGACCTGGCATCTCCTGGGGAGAAGGGGCCGAGCAGCTGTCAGGGGTGAATGGCCCGGCGTTCATCCCAGAGTCTCTGCTGGTCGCTGATCCTGGGAAATACCCGGCACAGAAGATACAGCCGAGCTCAGGGCAGCTCCTTGGCCACAGCCGAGCTGCAGGGGTGGGATCACAGGGTGCCCAGCCCCTCGGGAGCTGGGTGCCAGGCAGAGCTGTGTCCGTGGCTCCCTGAGCGCTGCCGGAGGGCAGAGCAGCCCGTCGGGGAGGCTGTCGGAGCGCGGTGCCCTGCAGGGGTGCGAGGCTTGCGAGCCAGGCAGCTTACCCGGCAATCCAGGCTCTAATTCCCAAGGAGCCCAGCCAAGAGGCTGTGAGGAGAAGCAGATAACAGGGCAGGCACCCGCCATCCTCATTAAAATACTTTCTCCGGCGGAGCCCCCCACGCCTGCCCAGCCTGTTCCAATTAGCGCAGCGGCGGGAGAACAGGGAGCAGGGCTCCCGCTGATGAAAAGAAAACACGGCGGGGCTTTCAAGTGTCAGGGGAGGCGGGTGGCCCCAGCTGGGACAGCCAATAGCCCTGGGAGCACGACCAGCAGCCGTGTCGCTGCCTGGCAATGGTGAAGTGGATGGAGAGTCGGGTCACTGAGCAGCAGAGCAGGTGTTTCATGGCCATCTCCCACCTGGAATGGCCCTGGGATGATGTGTCAAAACTAACAGCTCTCTGAGAGATGCTGAGCAGCCCTGTCCAGTAGGTGTGGAGGTGGGAAGCAATAATGTCATTATGAATTAAGGAAATGGGTGTTGCAAATTGTGTGGGTTTGCTGCAGAATGTCTTGGCAGCTTCTGGAAGCAATCTGCTCTGACCTGGGAGTGTTGGGAAGGGCTGCAGCCTGTCCAGGCAGCAGGGATGCTTTTCCCAGGGTTAACTTTCCCCTGAGACACCCCTGGGGAGGGACCTGTCCCCAGCCCTTGGCTCTCTGCCAGGGTTTTTCACAGGGAGACTCCAACCAAGACCACTACTTCTTTTCCAGGGGCACTGAAGTGCCAGCAGTCTGTGACATGAGGTGATGACTGAGCCTACCCACGTTCCAGCTGCTCACCCAGGGCTGGAAAGCTCTGTGTGGAAACCCTGGGTGTCACTCAGCCCCTCATCCCAGCTGCTTTATAGCCAGTCTGGGGCAAGGAACATGGGCAAACCTGTCTCTGGCTACAGACCACACCAACTTGAAGCCCCTGGCAGCATGTGTGTGATTCACCCAGACCCAGCCTGGAAAGTCTGAAGCCCAGAGAATGGTCCCAAATGGGGCAGAGCTCCCTCAGCCTCCCGAGGGCTGTGCTGAGTGTCAGGCCATGTGGCAGACAGGTGAAAAGGGGGGGGTTCAGCATCAGAGTATAAATGGCTCTGAGGAATGTAGCGTTGACTCTTGGGACCCCCGAGGCTTTGGGAAGCTGGCCTGGCAGCACAGAGCCTCTTTTTCTGCCTTATTTAGGTTCTTGAACACAACATCAGAGGGTGGCAAGCCCCAAACCTGAAAGAATTTTAAGCTTCTCAATTGCAATTGGAGGCAAGTTGGGAATTTGGTATGCCGAGTCAGCCCAGAGTTTATTACACTAAATTAATCCACACTTCTCCCATCTCTGCCTTTTCCTGGGATGAAGCCAGTCCTCTGGATGTGCCACTTCCAGGTGGTGTCCCAGTGTGGTTTGTCCCGGGCAGCAAGACTGTGGTACTGCTCTGCACTGGAAACTGCCTGTGCTCTGGCAGAATCTTAGGTGAGAAGAGACCCGCAAGCTGCAATTACACTGTAATCTGGCTTTCTCTGCAGGTTGGACTTGCTGCTTCCCTGGTGCTAGACGCCTTTGGGGTAAATTAGAGGGAGGGATGGTGGTGGTCCTTCAGCTGGCAATACCTGGCTCAAGTAGCACATTCAGGAACATTTGAAAGTTCTGCAAGAACTCCTGGCTGAAAGCAGGGGCTGATCCAGCCCTCCACTGTGCCCTGAGACAAGCCCATTCCTGGGCCACCTACCCAGCTCAGCTAGAGTGGGTTTCACCTCTCTCAATAGCAAGGGAAAGGTAGGGTCTGAGCCAATGGCCTCCCAAGAAAGGGATTAGCAGGATGTTAAGGGAAGCCAGCTCCTTATCCCATCATAAACAATTATTAATATCCAGGCCAGCCTTGGGCTTGGCAATTCCCCATTTGCTTTCAAAGGATGTGCTCCCAAACACAGTGTGCCTTAAGCGACTGTAACTTCAGGGAGACAAGCATTCTGGGGTGTCACCACAGGCAGTGAAGTCTCCCTGACGCAGACAGGGGCTGTCCCTGACCCACTGCCATGTACTGGTGAGTGAGGAGCCCCCTGCCCCGTGGGGTGACATTCTGAGGGTCCATGATGTGCAGTGGCAGCTGGACTCCTTCGTTCCCAGCTAGGGTGCTTGGCACACTCCAACAGCACTGTCTGGCAAGGAAGGGTGTTCTGGGACTAATTGCGCTTGGGGACTTTAATCTCAGGAGGCAGAAGTGTGGGAGGCTGCCAGATGTCCTGGGTGGGAGGGAGTCCTCTGGCCAGCCTGGCTGTGTGATGGCAGAGAAATGGAGGTGAAGCTGGAGCAGCCTCAGCCTTCTGCTGTTGTCTAGCAGCCCTGCCATCCAGTCCCTCCAAACCTGCTTCCCTCAATCTCTGGGGCTCTGCATAGGCCCATATGACCTTGTTACTGAGGGTATCACCGAGACTCTGCTATTTCACAGGGCACACTGTGGTGCCCTGACACCACACAAGCTCTGGCATATGGTTTTGTGGTCCCAGCTCTGGTGTCTTGCTGGAAGACCATCACACTGCCTCCCACAAACCACCACAGGCTCCCTCAGAGTTGGCCCTGCCTGAGCCTGTCAGTTCTGGGGGAAGGCAGTGCCTTTGTCCTCCCATTGGAGAAGGATGACAGCTGTCTCTCCCTGCAGCTGCCAGGGCATCCATCATCTTGTGCAGGATGGAGAGGGACAACCACAGCCCTGGGCTGAGCAGGGAGGGCTCTGTTCCCGTGTGGGCAGGGAGGGGGGCAGGCAGTGATTTAGGAAGAGGGACAGCTGTGGGCAGGGGTGCCGGCCAAGGCACATGGCCAGCAGCTCTGGCTGTGCTCATTCCCCACTCCTGTGGCTCCACATTCCCATGGCACAGACCACGTGGCAGGCACTCAGCTGACCCATGGATGTCTGTGCAGGGATGGGGTCCCAGTCTGAGTCTGTTAGATGTCCTCATCTGGTTTTTCCCCTCAGTTGAGACTTCTTACTCCCAGCTCTCAGAAATGGCAGAGAGGGGACCACCTGCACTGCAGTTTCTGCTGGAGGAAGCAAGACAGTCACAGGACCACGGAGCTGAGGTCTGGGAGCCAAGGCTTGGGTGCTCAGGAGCCTCAGGCAGCACCAATCCCATGGAGGGAGTCTCAGCTCCGCAGGGCTCTCCCCTCTCAGAGGAAATTCTACCCCAGTGTTTCTCTCCCCCCGCGTGGAGGATCCTTAGGGATAGATGTTGACAGGAGGTGCAGCTCCTCTCCTCTCCCCTCTCCTCTCCCTTGAGGTCCCCCAGCTGTTGGGGACCAGCATTTTGCCTCCTGCCCCTGGCCCAGCCAGCCCTGCCGTGTAATTGGAGAAAGCACCAGGCTGTCAATGGCACGTGGGGATTATCTGGGATACAATTGGGGCTCTCAAACTGGTGGAGCACATGGCAACACAGCGACTGCTGTTCATGCTGCAGGATCACTGAGGGGCTGAGCTCTTCCTTCTCGGAGATAATCCACAGCCTGATAAACCCGCTGCCACAGCCCTTCCCCCTCTGAAATTTGGGCTGGTTTACACTATTCATGGCATTACAGCAGATAGGCGTTGCCAGGAGGAAATTGGTTCTTTCATGGATAAACAGTTCCTTTTCATGCCCATGGAAGGATCCGTCTTTTCCCTGGGCTGTTCAATCTCCAGCAAGGCTAGGAAGAGGACTTTGTGACAGTGCAGATTCTTAGACATCTGAGGTTCTGTTCTGTGAAGAACTCAGTGAAGCCATCCAGAACTTAAAGGGGGCGTATGAAAATGAGAGAGAGTGACTTTGTACACAGGCAGACACTGATAGGACAATGAGGGATGGTTTTAAACTAAAAGAGAGGAGGTTTAGATCAGATACTTATTATGAAAAAAATCCTTTACTGTGAGGATGGTGAAGCACTGGCACAGGTTACCCAGAGAAGCAGTGGGTGTCCCATCTCTGGGAGTGTTCACATCCAGGTTGGATGAGGCTGAGCAACCTGGTCTAGTGGATGGCATCTCTGCCTGTGGCAGGGGGGTTGGAACTAGATTATATTTAAGGTCCCTTCCAGCCCAAACCATTCTGTGATTCCATGACTTCTGCAGGTCACAGGAGCAGGGAAGGCACAGGTCCTGCTGGGAGCAGGGTGCCTGGTGGACTGCGGCAGAGTCAGCTCAGGACTGTGGTGGTAACAGCTGTGCCACCTACACCTGGCACTCCTGCTGAGTGTCAGCTCCCCCGAATGCTGCCATCCCCAAGTCCTCCCCTCCCAGGTCCCGAAGTGCCTGAAGTATTAAATGTTAACCCCTCACCATCCCCTCACCCGGCAGCCTGCCCTCATCAGCACTTCCCTCTCCAAACTGAGATGGAAATAGTTGCAACTCCGGACAGTTGATTATTTAAAGCTGTCAGGAGTGTTTAATTTAACCCTGGATTCAGCAGCAGCAGCTTGTTTCCGTCCACCAGGCACCCGCGCTCCCCCTTTCTGTGTAAACTCTGCTGAGCTCCTCACCTCCAGCAGATCTGTTTCCCCCGTGTCCCTGCACTGACTGGCACAGCGAGGGATGTCCCTGTGCCAGGGGCTCTGGGCATAGGCAGCCCAGGGGCTGTGCTGGGATTGTAGCTGCACATCAGGAGGTGGATGTGCTGAGTCCCTCACGGCTGCCTGGGCTCATGAAAGAATGACACACATGGGAAGTGTTTCTTTCTGGAAGTTGCCCTCTGCCAGTTTTTCTGTCCTTATCTGCTGCAAGACCCTTCAGCAAACCCCTCACTTTCCTGTTCCTGCACTCAGCCCTGCCAGGGCTGCGGATTTTTCTTGTACATCTGCAGCTCCTGCTACTATCAGATCTGCCTCCCAGGAGATGGAGCACTGGTATAACTGAGCCACGCAGGAGTGCACATGCCTGCCCCACACCCCCAGCCTCTGCTCCAGGCATGTGAAGCATCCCTGAAGCTTGTCATGTATGACCGTGTCCCAGGCCAGGAGCACTGCCCTGTCTGCCATCCGCGGAATCCCAGCCTGCCCTGGCATCCCCTGGGTCATGAAAGATTCCTCCAAGGCTGGCTTAGCCCAAAGTTAAGACTAGCACAGTCCTGGCTCCATTTATAGAAAGCTGCAATTAGAGGCCAGCATTTTCCTGAGTCCTCCAGCAACACAACGCACTTTGGCAATGAAAAAAAATATATCTGTCAAATCCCAGCCCTGTCCTTGTGATGACCCTCAGGACAGCAGTGCTCACTCAGGGAATGGCTGTGAGTCCACAGGATGGCTCTGGGAGACCTGGCTGCAGGGGCTGAGTGCAGAAAGAGCTGAAATGGCTGGAGTATTTCAGCACTGGGAAGGCACTCGTCACTGCTGCCTGCTGCTGGGAGGGGGTTTGTGGGGGAGTGAGGCGGACACAGCCTGCCACTGGGTCCCCAGTGTGTCTGAAGGGTTTCTATCAGTCAACCCGCCTCTGCACAATCTAGTAGCAATATAAACTTGGCTAAACACATCATTTTGTGTTTGACCTGTTGGAAAGGGGTGGCTGGGCTGAGAGAGCAGCCCTAAACTAAAGAGAGACAGAGAACAGCACCGTCACCACCTTGAGGTCACATCCATGTCCCAGGGTGGTGCCAGGTCTCCTGGCACAGGGGAAGGCTCTGGAGCAGCAGCAGGTGTGCTGATCAGACTGAGATCAGGCAGCAGTGAAAGCAGGGAAGGGGCAGGAGAGGAGCTGCACCACAGCCCAGCCAGGGCTGCTGACAGGAGGGTGAGAAATCTCAGCTCCATCAGCCCCAAACCTCCTCATTAGGCAGAGCTGAGAGCTCCTTCCTGTGTAAGGCAGAGATCAAGGTGGTTGGAAAGGCTTGGCTGCACCATCCCTCCCACAGCCCTTTGCTGCCAAGGCAGAAATCCCCTGCTCCTTTTATGCCAAAAGCCTCTGGTCAGAAATTAGCCCACAAGCTAGTTTTAAATTTTTCAGCTGTGGGACTGGAAGAACTTAACATGCAGTAAGAGGGGGAGTTAGGCAGAACTCCCATGGACGTTTATTAAGTGCAGAAAAAAAAATCTAAATAGGCTGGATTAATTGGTGAGAGCTGGCAGGCCATCCTTGCTCCCAGCTGGAGCTGTAGGAGCTGCTGGACAAGGTTATGATCCTCCGTACACCTCCATGTGCGCGTCAGAGAACCCTTCCAGCCTGCAGCATCCCAAGCCAGCAAATGCTGGTGGCCTCAGAGGCGGCCAGGCAATTTGCAGAGATACAGACAAGTGAAGTGTCATGCACACACACAGTCACAGATGAAGCTGAAGGGATCACAGAATTGGCATTTATGGACAGTGCACCAAAACATGGATTCTCCTTCAGTGGGAGGGAGCCATTAAACCCCAAGCTTAGGGATCCTGCACAAGGCTCTGCCAACACTGGGGTCTGAGCAGACGTTGAGCAGAGTATGCCCAGACTGTTTCACGAGAGACTGTTTGCGGGTGTACTGCTGCCCAAGTGCTCCTCACCACTTCCCTCACATCATGCGCCCAAGTACCACAAACTGTGGGCACACTGGCATCACACCACACACCTCCCCTTGGCAGGCTGGAGTAACTGGTCTGCTGAAGTCCCTGGATGTGGAGTGCCCTGGAGCTCCTGGGGGGCAGTTGGTGAATGGGTCTCCCAGACACAGCTGCCTTCCCAGTACCCAAACTGGCCCAGTGAGCACCAGCTGCAGCCTTCCCCCTTCTCTCCTTGCAGCTGGTGGTGGAGGTGGCGTCTCGCCGTGGGACCATGGTGCTGTGAGAGCTAGTGGTCCCTGCCCACATCCCCGTGCCACCATGTGGGCTGCCCCCGGCTACGGGCTGCCCCTTGCCACACACCTCCTCTGCCTCCTCCTGCAGCATCCAGGCAGCAGCGAGGCATGGAAGCAGCACACCCCACGCCTTCGCCTTGCCTACAAAGGTAAGGGCTCCTTGGTGTCTGCACTTTGTCTGGGAGGGCTGGGAGAGTCTTGCAAGGAGGGAGCAAAGGGGTGGCCAGGGCTTGGGAGTGCAGGCCCAGCCCCGTGGTTGTGGCTGTAACATCTCCACACATTGGCCCCTTGGGATGTTTCAGGAGTGCAGCTCCAACCACAGTGCCCGAGGATGCTGCACCAGCGCCACTGGCATTGGAGAAGAGAGCTGAGCAGGGAACACCATGCCCTGCTCCAGTGCAAAAACAGGACCAGAGGGGATGTCTCCTTTTGCTCAGACTCACTCTGGGTGTCTCACAGTGTGTCCTGGGCTGGGGCTGAACTGGGCAGCCCCAGGGAGTATCACCTGCCTCCAGCTCAGAGCACAGTGGAGATGCTGAGCCCCAGGGCAGTGCCATCAGCCCCTTCCCTTGCCTCCCACCAGCACAGTCCTGCCTGAGCTCAGCCCTTCTGCCTTTATCCCTCTTCTCCTGCCAGTAAAGAGTGATTCCCCGTGCAGACCACTCCCTGCTGTACCTTTCCCTTCCCTCTCACATCTGTCTGGTCTGTTTAGACAACGAGCTTGTCAGGGGAGGCACCATTTATTCATCTCGAGCCTGATGCAGAGGGGGGACTGCTTTGGTGACCTGAAGATATAGCAAGGGCAGACTGACAGGTAGAACAGCCCAGCAGAGAAGGGTGGAAAGGGAGTCTCTATAAGACTCTCTACAGGTGAATGACCCAAGCAGCTAAAACAGAACCCTGGTAACCTGGCAGCTCCTCACCTAACATGAGCCTGCAGCATGGATGTGGCCAACTGACCTGCTCTCAGCTTCTCTTGTGAAAGAAGCAGCAAGTTTCTTTGGAGGATGGCAGCTCAGCACATCCTCAGTGCAGCCTTGGATGTGGCAGTCAGCAGGGCTGAACCAGCCCTCTCCACGCCAGAGAGGGAAAAGAGCAGCTTTCCCATGGGCACAGCATTCCAAGCTCCGGGGCCATCCTTGTGGCCTGCTCCATCACCCTGAGAAGCTGCTCTACAGGCAGGGACAGCAGAATAGATTGTGGCAGGAGAGGGCTGGACCTCCCAGGGATGCAGGATATCTGTGTGAGGAGATGGCTCTGCTGTCAGCCCAGCTCAGAAACACAGCGCACGATCTGCTTTTCCTTGGAGCCAGAGGAGGCAGAGCAGGGCTGCTGGGGCAGGGGAACTGCTGACTTCAAAGCCCCAGCGTCCTGGGGCCAGACATGCCAAAAGCCCTTTTGGGCAGAGGCAGAAGAGGAAGCTCCCAGCATCGGGAGGGCTCAAGGACGAGGTGAACAATGGCGAGGGGATGTGACTCACGGACAGCACGGGGCAGGTTCAAGGACACAATGCCTTGAGAAGTTTAGGTTTAAAAACCCCTAGGAAAAAAAATAAATAAAAGGAGGCCTTTGAGAGTCCATCCGCGGAGGGACACCAGCCTAGCCCTCAGATCCCAGCATGGGGGTGGCAGGCAGAGCTCTCGGCGGGGCGGGGGCAGAGGACGCAAGCAGGGTCGAGAGAAGGAAATGACAGCAGCGCCGGGTCGGGAGCACAGGAAGGATGGGGCAGAGGGCACGGGGCCAGGAACAACAGCAGCGGCTCCCACCCTGCCGAGGAGGCGAGGAGGAGGTTTATAATAGCACTCGGGCCATCCCGGCCGTGCAGGGGCAGCCTGGGGTGAGCTGGGTCAGGCTGGGTCAGCCGCAGCGCTGCCCGAGCTCAGCCTCCCTCTTTCCCAAGGCTGTGCAGCAGTGTCCGGTGTGCGGTGAAACCACAGCATGCCTGCCACCTCCTCCTGTGGGGATATCCCTGGAAACGGCAAATGGGTCCTCTGCCAGCCTTTGATGAGCAGCCAGACACCACCACGCAGAGCGCAGGGAGGTCGTGGGGTTCTGGTTATCGGCACCAAGAGCTGCCCTGGCACGTCCCTTATCAGGCAGCAGCAGTGAGGCGCTGGAGCCCGATTTAGCACCAAACTTCCCCTGGGCTTCAGGGATCTCCTCCGTGGGCTGCTGTGCCTGGTGGCAGCGGGGAAGGGGAGAAGAGCCCTCCGGCACAGCCGGGCTGTGACCCCAGGAAGCTCGGGGTCGCCCTGCACGGAGGATGCTGTAGCTGAGGGGCAGGGGCAGATGATGGATGGGACAAGGCGGCTACAGCGGTCCCGGCAATAAAGGCAAACACCATGGCCTTGGGAGATAGTGAACACAAAGGAGAGGATGTTTCTTCGGGCTCACCCATCGGTTTGGCCACAGCTGCTACAGAGACTCCCTGGCTCCCTCCAGGGCTGGGTTTGGATCAGATGCCCGGAGGGGTGTAAGAAGAGACTGGTTTGTGTAAGGCAGCTTCCTGTGTCTGGATCACAGCACTCAATGTTCTCTTCGTGAGGGAGGAGAACCATGGCACAGGGTCAGACTCACGGTCCTTAACCTGCCAGAGAGTACAAGTGCATGGCAGTGAATCCTTCTAGGGTTCTCCCATCTATTAACCACAGCAGAAGGGAGGGCTCCTCCATCACCCTGACTGACCTTGTCCTCAGCAGGTCACAGGGTGACCAGTAAGTGACATTCACTAGGACCAACCTTGTCCTTTGCCCTTCCCTTCCACGCCAACCAACCCCAGAGTCCTGCCTGACATTCCCTCTCCTCTCCCCCAAATCAGGCAGGTCCTGAGAGGGTTGGCAGGCACAAGAGGGTAAATGGTGCACTGCACTCCACTGGGGACCCAGCAGAGACAATGACCCAGAGGCAGGGACAGGAATTCAGCTGTTAATTCCATTCAGCTGGTGGGAAATGGCTTGGAAGCCTTCTCCCCTGTATCCCTGGTACCCAGAGGAGGAACTCGAGGAAAGGTGGGGAGAACAGTGGGGCTGTGCACAGATTTTTAGGGAGCAGGAGAGCCAGGAGCTCCCTGATGTGTCTGGGAACAGCTATTGGCAGAGGAGGATCTGTGGCCCCCCTGTAGCAAGAGCTCTGAGCCCTGAGGAAGGGGAGCCGGAAGCTGTAGCTGGGAGCCAGCCTGGCTGCTGGATCTGGGTAGGGACCCACGTGCTGCCGGGCCCAGCAGGGCATAGCGGACGTCAGTCGTGTCTCCAGCCTGCAGGCACTGGCCCCACTTCCCCTCTGCCCTGGAAACGGGGTGGAAGGAAGTGAGACAACCTCCCGGGTCAGCCGGTTCCCTTTGGATGGAGCTGTGCCCGTGCCCACGTACACCCCACCTGCACCTGGGACTGCACGTCCACCCACGCTCCCATCCACACTCCGTCCACCCGGCCAGCACTGGCTCCCCTTGAGAGCCGCCCTCGCTCTGCTCCTGATCCACTGCTTCAATCCACGGGGTTTGGGGCAGATTTTCAGCCTGGATCTCACATATCCCCCTGGGCCTTACAGATCTCCCTGGGCTTCCACCCAATGCTCCACCTCCACCACTCAGTCCCCATCCAGCGCAGCCCATCCCCATCTACTCCTCCCATGGCCCAGCTTTTACCTGTTTCCCTGCACAACACCAAAACCAGGAGCAGCCTTGACAGCATAGGCAGCCTCCTATCCCCAGTCACATTCCCGGCACTTTTGGAGGCAAAAGGGATGTGTTATGACTTCTGGAATCCCCAAGGCCTGCCCCAGTGCTGGTTTCCCCTGCCTTGATCCCCTGGAATAGGGGCTCAGGGCTGGCAGCTGCTGCAGTCCCGTGTCCGGTGTAGCAGCCACTCCGGCGGCACTGGGGGATGCTCACCCCACAACCAGCCCCCAAACCTGGTGCTGCACATCACAGACCAAGGCAGGCCTCAGGGATGTTGTTTCAGGAGTTTTAACCAAGAGACAAGAGCTTATTGTCTCACTCACACACCCACATGGCTGCAACTGTGTCAGAAGGGCCATGCAAGTGGGAGGAGCTGCAGCCTGAGGAGCAGAGCCTTTCCTGCTGTCATGTCTCCACTCCCCAAGGAGTGCAGTAGGTCTGTGGCACATTTTACCTCAGAATGGTGGCTCTTCCCTCTACCAGTCCCAAAGGGTGCTCTGAAATGCGTTTTTCCTGAACCAGTCTAATGCTCAGGACAAAAGAATTGGGAAAATGAGGTTCTGGGTATAAGGTCAGAGTGGCACCCAGGACACAGCTGGGAACTTCCCTTAAAAGAGTCTGTCCTAGTGCATCCATTCTTTCTTTGTTGTAAATTCTTTTGATCTGAAGCCCAGGAAAAAGACGCCAAGAGGTGCAGAAAGCAAGTCATCTTTCCATTCCACCCTCTTCCTATGGCTTCAGGGTGCAGAGGCTTTGAGGAGTTCCTCTGGAAGGCAGGCTGGAAGCTGAGTACCCCAGGCTTCAGGAGCTGGACCCCTGCCCTGCCCCATGCCCTGCAAACCATCCCAGCCAGGGCAAAGTCAGTGCAGTTGTCCTCTCTGTAGAAGTGACTCTTTGCCCAAGGTAGGCCCATGGAGGAAGAAAATTACAAGTTCTGGGGCACCAAGGATGGTGGATTTCACCAAGGCAGTGGCAGGAATCCTGCATGCCCTTGGAGGAAGGATGGGTAACCAGGGCTGTCCCAGTGAGGGAGGCATGAGGCCTCTGGCTGCTCATGGATGTGTTTCTCTTTCTCCCAGACCTGCTGAAATCCAACAGCTCTCGCCTGCTGTTGGCCTCAGGGGATAGGATGGATTTCCAAGCCCTGTTGGTGGATGAAGACAGGGCCTGGCTGATGGTGGGAGCAAAAAACCACATCTTCCTGCTCCACCTTGATCGTCCCAACAGAGAGCCTGAGAAGGTCAGTGCTGGGAGGAGGGTGGCCCTGGCCAGGCTGGCCTCTTCCTCCCTGGGAGCCACTCCTTGTCCCAGCACCAGGGTGTGGAGGTGGATGTTCTCTGAACTGGGCTGTTCTAATCCCACTGGGGACACATTTACACCAGGATGTCTCAATCAGTGGGGTCAGCCCAGTGGTGCTGAGCCCTGCTGGGATGGGCTGACACTGGGAAGGGACGGGCTGACACTGGGAAAGGACAGGCTGACACTGGGAAGGGATAGGGTGGTTTGGCCAGGAGAGATGACCTGGGTGGACTGCAGGCAGTGCCCAAGCCCTGCTGTCACACCTAGCTGCTGCTGCTGCAACAACTCCAGCAGTGAGTCCACTAATGTCATACCAAGACATCCTGCTGGGGGGGTGCACGGCTCAAGCCCAACAAAAGAAAAGCCCATTAAGGCGCTGCAGCCTGGTGTTCCCACGGGCCGGGATCCAGGAGAGCCTGCCCACTGCCTGGGCGTGCCGTGGCCCACCCAGCCTCTGTCCCCACGCCAGGTTCCCTATGAGTTGATTTGGCAGGATGCCCTCTGGGCCCTGGGGACCCAGGGTGGTGTCAGATCCGTGGCAGAGCAGCCCCGTGTCCTCACCGTGCACCTGAGCCTGGCAGCGCCTTCTGGCTGAGCCCATTCCCGCTGGTGCCACGGGAGGTCAAGGAAAGCAGTGGCTGCATCCATGGGGTGGTTGTGTTTCAGATTTTCTGGCCAGCCCCCAGGGAGCAAGTCGAGCACTGCCAGCTGGCGGGGAAGAACGTGGAGGTAAGCAAGGCTGGCACCCCCAGATCATCGCCTGTGGCAGTTTACTGTTAAACATCCGTGTCACCCTGAAAGGCAGCCTGGGGGGTCTGGCTGGAATGGTGTTGTGGAGCCAGTCAGAGACAAGCCCAACTGGCAGGGTCTGGCCAGGCTCCACATCCCCAGCAGACACAGCACAGCTCAGCCCACTGACAAACATCTCCCCCTGTGCAGACGGAGTGTGCCAACTTCATCCGCCTCCTCCAGCCCTTCAATCAGAGCCATGTGTTCGCCTGTGGGACCGGCTCCTACCAGCCTGTCTGTGCCTTCATCCAGCTGGGAGCCAGAGGGAAGGTGAGGGACATCCCGGACAGTTATGTCCCCATGGTAGAAGGTGTCAAGAGACCCCTCTCCCAGGAAGAAACGGCTGAGGGAGACGCAGAGCCTGGGGAGAGTGGCCAGCCTGGTGCAATCCCTGGCATTTGCATGGCAAGAGCAAAGCCAGCATGGCAGTGCCAGGGTGTCCCATGGGGATGGGGACAGGTCCTGGCATTTCCCTCGAGGAACCCATTCATCACAGAGCTGAGCACACAGGCCTCATATGCCCTCTTCCCCACAATCCCAGCTTATTCCCACGACTCCTCCTGGGCTGACATCTCCCTCTTGGCTCTGTCAGGGTCCTGGGGTTCCCACCATGAGGCTGGTGACTCACTCCTTGGAATCAGGACGAGGACGGTGCCCGTACAGCCCCCATGAACCCTTCACAGGACTCCTCATTGGTAAGAGCAAGCTGGGAGGGGGAGTCCTGCAAATGGTCTGTGCTGGGATGTGCTGGTTCCCACTCACACCCACCTGACCCCACAGGTGGGGAGCTGTATTCAGGCACCTCCAGTGACTTCATGGGCAGCAGTGCTGCCTTCTTCCGGACTTGGGTCCATGGGGCTGAGCAGAGCTACATCCGCACGGAGCAGAATCAGGACAACTGGCTACACGGTAGGAACGAGGGGATCCCTGGAGCACTGGGTGTTCTCCTACCTGCTGGTAGAGCTCCACTTCTCTTTGAGGGGCACAGCTGATGAATCCACTGGTGGGATCTGTGCTCCAGCACATGCTCCGTAGCCTCAGCACCAGGAATGGGGCTCTGCCTCTTGGGTAGCCAGGTCTCCACAGGCTCTCACACTGTTCCCAAAAGGCTTTCAGGCCAGTACAACAGGGTGGGACCAGAGCACAGGGCCACGTTGTGCTGCTCCTTCCCCCCGCAGAGCCAGCATTTGTTGGTGCTTATGCCATCCCCGATACCTACAACCCGCACGATGACAAGGTCTACATCTTCTTCCGTGAGACGGCCATGGAAGCTGGGCAGTGGGAGCAACGGCACATCCACGCCAGGGTGGCCAGAGTCTGCAAGGTCAGTCACCTAAGGGCAGTATGCCATAGGTAGGTGTCTCACCAAGTGGGCTTTTACCTCCTCTGGATGAAGGAGCATTCCAAGCAGTGAGATATGGGGTTGTCATTACACACATCCCACGGGGCAGAAGGTTCGAGGCTGGGGGTGCCCTGCTGTGGGAATGAGGAGGGCACAGCAGTGGGGGAGGCTCGGAGAGCCTGGACTGATCCTGGCTCTTGGTGTCTGTCAGAATGATGTCGGAGGGAAGCGCAGCCTCATCAACCGCTGGAGCACGTTCCTGAAGGCTCGTCTGGTGTGCTCCATCCCCGGGCCCCAGGGCACCGAGACTCACTTTGACCATCTGGGTGAGACACAGCCCCGTCTGCAGCCGGGAGCAGCACAGCTCTGCCACGGCTGCTCCTGCCTGCACACCCCAGGGCGCGGCATCAAGAATGCCTGCCTGCATCCTCTGGGCTGGTGCTCCTGCTCTGGGTTGCCTCACCTTCACCCCTCGCTTTGCAGAGGATGTTTTCCTCCTGCGCACCCGGAACCCTCAGAACCCGCTTGTCTTCGGCCTCTTCACAGTGTCCAGGTGAGCAGGCCCCTCATGAGTCCCTGTGTGAGGCAGCCCAGCCCCACAGCCCCTCGCCAGCCTCCTCTCTCCATGGAGAGCCCTGGGAGCCAAAGGGAAGGGTAGGACCAGCACCCAGCTGGCCGAGGAAGGCTTCCCTTGCTCCTGGTTCACCAGTCCATCATCAGGCTTGGCACCGGCACAAGCGGCGGTCCCCCAGGCTGTGGGGGGGACAGTGCCCTTGTGCCAAAGGGATTCCTGTTACCCCTGAGGTGCTGTGCACGACTCCTGGGCTGACAGGGGACAGTGTGGGCTCAGGGGTGTGGGCGTGCCTACTCCTGCTCCCCATGGAGCAGCCGCGACACTGACAGGGCTGTGCTTCCCCGCAGTGGTGTCTTCAGCGGCTCTGCCGTCTGTGTGTACTCCATGGCTGCCGTGAGAGCTGCCTTCAGCGGCCCCTTTGCACACAAAGAGGGATACGACTACCGCTGGGTAGAATACAAGGGCCGCGTCCCCTATCCCCGTCCCGGCACGGTAAGGGGCTGGGGAACACTTGGCAAGGGGGAGAGGGACAGACTGGCCCGGCCCTAATGCAGCCGCCTGTGTCGCACAGTGCCCCAGCGAGACGTACGACCCCCTCCTGCAGTCCACCAAGGACTTTCCCGACGAGGTGATCAGCTTCATGCGCAGCCACCAGCTGATGTGGGAGCCCGTGTACCCTCAGGGCCGCCAGCCCGTGCTGGTGAGGGTCAATGTGCCGTACCGGCTGCGGCGGCTGCTGGTGCACCGGCTGGAGACGGAGAACCGGCACTACGACGTGCTCTTCCTCGGCACAGGTGGGAGCTCACTCCAGCTCTGGGGATGTTGTCACCTCGGGACAGCTTGTGTGGCACCCAGGTCCCGCTGTCCCACAGCCCTGACAGCACTTTCTCCTGCTGCCTTCACAGATGAAGGCAAAGTCCTGAAGGTGGGGCTGGCCGGCGGGGTGAGCCGTGGCACCGAGGTGATCAGCCTGGAGGAGATCAGTGTCACTAAGGTATGGGAGGCCATGATGGCACCACAAGGGCTGGACCACACACCCTTCTCTTGTCCCAGGGCACCCTCTCTGCAGGCTCTGGCCTCTCTCAAGGAGGTGGTTCCCACCTGCCCTGGGTGGCAGGGGATGTTGTCAGCATGGAGAGGACACAGTGGGACTGGAGCAAAGTCATGTCCCAGCTCCCTATGCAGCCCCTGGGGGGAATGTGGACAGCACATTTGGAGCTCAAACTGAAATGGGAGGGCTGAGGCTCGGTTTGAAAGCACAGCTGCTGGGCAGAGCTGTTGTGGGCTGCCCATGCCGAGCAGGATCAGCCCAGGCTGCTTGCATGGAGCAAGGGGAGCTGGACTGGGGACTTGGGCCAGGGTCGAAGCATCCTGCCACCCCGGGGACACAACACTGATAGGCTGGGGCACCCAGGAGGGACTAACATGGCTGCAGCACCTTCTCCTTCCCCTCCAGGTGCCTTCTCCCATCCTGGATATGAAGTTATCACTGAAGCAGGTGAGTTCTCCCTCCCGTTTCTCCCTAAAGCAGCCCAGGGACAGGGTCAGAGCTGGTCCCAGCCCCTCTGCTTGGGTGCCTTAGTCCCCGGGCTCACACATTTAGGGAATGGGATCCTGCCAGGGCATTAGGCTCTGTCTCGCACTCCTGCTGTGTCCCCACCCCAGCGTGGGGCAGGAGGTCTGTTCCCTATCAGCCAGCCCTGGTCTCCAGTCGTGGATTCTGACTGCTGCTATTCCTCTTGCCTGAGCAGCAGCAGCTGTTTGTGAGCAGCACCCACGGGCTGCTCCAGCTCTCTCTCTACCACTGCGAGCTCTACGGCAAAACCTGCACCGACTGCTGCCTGGCCAGGGATCCCTACTGCACCTGGGATGGCAAGACCTGTGCCCCACACCTGCTCACCGAGAAGAGGTGAATATCTGTCCAGGCCAGCCCTGCTCTCTCCCTGCTGTTGGGAGAAGGAAAGGGCAAGTGCCAGCCCTGGAGTTTTATCAGTCAGCCCAGATCCCTACTGCTACCCTGTCTGCCCGTCCCCCAGCCCTCCCTGGTCCTTCTTCCTGGCTGCTGTGCCACGGAGGCTCCCACAGCCCCAGGCGGGTGCCGCCCCACATCCCTATCTGCCCTCCCACAGGCGTGCCCGCTGCCAGGACGTGCTGAAATCTGACCTGCTCAGCCAGTGCCAGGACACGGCAGAAGGTGAGTAGCACTCCCAGCCCCTCTGAGGAGCCCCATTGCAGGCAGTCAGCTCTGCCCCGGGAGCAGCCGTGCCCCAGGAGGGCGGGCAGGATGCAGCTGGGAAACCAGCGCCACCAGCACACGTTGTGTGCTCCGTGCTGCCCTCCCTCCCGCCTGCCGCGCAGCTCCCACCCAGGGTACTCACCCCTTCCTTGCCCCATCCCCTGCACAGCGACTGCTGCTGTGGACAAGCTGGTTTTTGGGGTGGAGAAGAACTCAACTTTCCTCGAGTGCCTGGCGCGCTCCCCGCAGACGACAATCCGGTGGCTGGGGCAGCGCGGCGAGGAGACGGGCATGAGCGAGGTACAGGGGACAGGGCAGTGGGGCCGGGAGCAGGGATGGCTCATCCCCCGCCACTGACCCAGGTTCTCTGCCCCAGGTCAGGAACAACGGACATTTCTTGGTGCTGGAGCAAGGGCTGCTGATCCGCCAGCTGGCGAGGGAGGACGTGGGCACCTACGAGTGCCAGGCAGTGGAGCGCTCCTTCTCCCGGCCCCTCACCCGGTACAGCCTCCGCATCATAGGACACGAGGCCATGGAGGTGCCGCTGTACAAACGGGGCAAGGGGGCTGAGCTGGGAGGGGCCCACCAGAGCCCCCGGCCCCGCATCGACCTGCACCCGGGCTACAAGGGCTTCCCGCGGGCCCTGGGCGCTCCGGGCACCAACCTGGATGCCTATTGCAACGCCCTGCGGCACCAGGAAAGGCAGCGGCAGAGAGCCTGGCACCAGAAGTGGCAGCACTCGTCCCCGGACAGCAAGAACGGCCGGGTGCGGAGGCACCCCCAGCGCCTGTGAGGGGACAGAGGGAGCCAGGGCTGCCCACAGCTCCCTCCCTGTTCTCTCCAGGGCCCTTCTCACACGTTGGCACCAGCTCCGAGACACCTCTCGCCTGCCTGAGCAGAAATGCCTCGCTGTTACTACCTCAACCCCTGCCAGTCCCAGCTGCTTCTCCGTGTGCCCCACGGGCCGCTAGGACACACAGACTGCACCCGCTCTCCGAGACTCTATTTACCTGCAGAGTATTTATTCTCCTTGTTTTCCCCCGGCCCTTAATGACAATTGTTACCAGCAGCAGTAATAAGCACAGAGGACAGAGAAGAGCAAGAGCCAGCTCTTCCAGTGTTTCCCTGACACCCAGCAGCACCCAGCCTGGCCATGGACACCCGTGCATCCAGCCTCCTTTCCCTCTGGAGGTGGCAGGGTGCTCACTCAGGCAGCTGCCAAGGTGCCCTGAAAGCCCAGATGCTGCTGGCTGAGCCTGGCTCCAGGTGTGCAGAGATGTCCATGCCCAGCCCAGCTCCAGACCACTTCAAACCACACTGCTTTCTTTTTTTGATTTCGACATTTATTTTACCAATATTAAAAAAAATGAGAAACAACAGGCAGTTATACCAACTTACAATTTATTATTTTTTTTAAAAAATGACATGAAACACAAGTAAAAATAAATACGTCATATAAACAACAAATTGTTCAAAGTCTCTGTTCTGGGAGATCAGGCGAGCACATCCCATTCGACAGAGAGAAGAGGGAAGCACATGATCATGCGTGGGGCCAACCAACCAACCCACCCTGCTAGCAATACTCCTCTTTCCAAACACAACAAGACAGGCCACAGACTAAGGCGGTAGTAAAAAAGAAAAGAAAACAAAAAGGAAAAGGAACTCAAACCAACAGAAAACCAAACAGAAAAATGAGACTCAGTGATAGATTCCTCCAGGCTCCCAGATTTGCCAGACTCCAGCTCCGAGCTGGGTACCACGAAGCAGCTGAGGCAGCACTGGTGGTATGGGAGGTGGCAGAGGTTGCTCTCCCTCACTTGCCCCGTTGTCCCTTTGCAGGGAGTGCCTACTCCGAGTTGCAAGGAGACATCACCTCACTGTAATCGAGCTGGACTATGTTCCCCATTTAACCTCTGCCCCCCACCCAACCCCTCCCCATCCCCCAGCCCTTCCAAGACTGGATT
>WEKX01026520.1:664373-749233 GCA_013390025.1 Pitta sordida | reverse complement strand
GTGGCGAGAAACATCAGCTGTGAAGGTATTTGCTGTACTAGTCCCCACTGTCCGGGAAGCTGCCCCCAAACCAGCAGCACTTCTCATGCACTCAGCCATTTGCATTTGCTGCCTGGAGAAGTTGTGGATGCCCCACCCCTGGAAGTGTCCAAGGCCAGGCTGGATAGGGCTTGGGACAACCTGGTCTAGTAGAAGATGGTGCTGGAGCAAGATGATCTTTAAGATCCCTTCCAACCCAAACCATTCTATGATCGCTGACATCATTAAGTCAAAATATACATAATTTCTAGTGAAGCCCCTGTGGAAATCCTACCCATTGCTTGCCAGAGTATTTGCTTCCTCCAAATACGTGCACCCACCCCATCACCCTTCCAGCTGCTCCAGGAGGACAATGTGCAGCAGATCCTGCCCAATGTGAGCCAGGCTGAGCTGTGTTGCCCCCACCCTGCAGCCCCCTATGTTGCCCTAAGAGCCCCATTAGCAGTGGGGGGCAACTAACCCCCTGAGACCAGGGCACACAGCAGCCACAGCCCTCCCATGCCCATGGCACTGTCCCGCAGTGGCATCCAGCCTTTACCCAACTGTTCCCAGGGAGTGGAAACCTCACCTCCCACGTAAGGGAAGGGCCAAGGGCTGAGCACTGACATCGGGATGCTCATCACTCCCGATGTCCCCCACAGCTCCACCCTGGCCTTGGGGCTGTTTTCAGAAATCTTCCTTATTGTCCAACCCCTCAGCACAGAGTCCTGCACCGCTGTCCTCAGTGTCACCCACAGCCCCACTGAGAACCAGCAGCTGTTTCCCATCAGGTCATTTGGAAATAGAAATTCAGCAACAAAAGAAAAATTGAACCCATGCAGGCAAAGCCCCTGCTCCAGGCTCAAGAAAACAGACAGGACCCTCTGCAGCAGAATCACATGCTGGAGAGAAGTGTGGAGAGAGGAGATGAGGGGGAGAGTGGCTTCCATGGGAGGGGAGTTTTAGCGCTCAGAGAGCTCCCACCATTCAGAAAGACTCTGGATAACCCACACTCTCCTGCAGCTTTCATGAGGTGGAGGAATTCCTTCCCATGGCACAGTGGGAGAGCAAGTGCTTCTAGTTGACTTGGAGCAGCCCCAGCCACTGCCAGTCCCCGTGGGAGCCATGGCCAGAGTACCAGGGCCACCTGGACAGCCACCTCTCAGCCAAGGCTCTGCCAGGGCTCAGGGGACCCATCCCCTCACTAAGGGTGTGCCCAGGGCTGGTAGGTGGGGCTGTTCTTAGATGCTTCCTGTGGAGGGCCAACATGCTGCAGCTCCCCAGAGCCATGGGTGTTTTCCAGCCAGAGAAAGCCCCTTGCAGGGGGCTGCATCTGGGGCATATGCACCATTGGGAGGGTGGCAAGGGGTCTCCAAGCTGCCATGGCCATGCAGGAGCCAGGAGAGCCCCCACATCTCACTCTGGTGCCAGGTTAATGACCAGTCCAGGGCACCAGGTGTGCACCGTGTGGCAGCTGAGTGCCAGCTTCCCCCAGCTCCAATGGCCATGCTGGGGAACCCCGGGAGGACATCGGGTGACAGCATAGGGATGTTCCAGGGCCTGCTCAGGAAGCCCCAGCAGTGCTCCTGGAGAGAAAAGGAGGAGAGAAAATGGTGTGCAGCCACCAGTACCATATCCAGAGCCACGATGCTGACTGTCCCCAGCCAAATCTTCACACCTTGTCCCAGCACAGGCCCCATTCAGAAGATGTGGGAGGGTCCCTCGGATGAGCCCTGCTACCCTGACCCCACCAGGACGGACTGGGGCTGCAGCAGGGCTCTGGTGGGGGTCTGCTCACATTCCAGCCTCCCACATGCACCCACAGGTCTCAACACTTGCTACTCTCGACAAGGAATACCCTTGCCTAGGTCCATTCCCCAGATCCACAGGAAAACTGACAGCCTCACAGGGATACAACGGACATCTGGGCAAGCTGGTCATACAATCAGTGTCACAGGGTTGTGCATGAGGTGGATACACAGAGCACAGGAGGGCATGACTCACAGATGCAGCACTGTCAAGTCTTTGGAGAAACTTGCATGAACACCATCAGTTAATTTGCTTTGTTACTTTTGTGGGGGGGTTTGATTTTTATTTCCATGGTGCATCCAAAGACAAGTTGTCCAGCAGTTTGCTCAGAACCCCTCGGTTTTCAACTCCTAGGATATGTTAAAGAAGAAAGCACTATTTTAATGTTTGTTTTCTTAAAAAAATAATTAAAATAATTTGCATAGCTAAACTGTTGATCTAAGGCTTCTATGAATGGTGTGGCTATGTTTGACAGACAATGTCCATTAAACAGAGAAAGACACTAGGAAAGCCCCATAACATTTTTTATTATGTTTCCATACACACACGTGCACACCCCCCATCTGTCGCTCAGGAAGGGAGGTCCCCATCTTCCTGTACCCCTTTAGTGGAGGATGTCAGGACAACCTAGTTGGTCCCAGCAAACACCAGTGACTGCAGCTTCCATGGCCTAGAGGTCCCCTATATGCTGCCACCACTGCAGGGACATCACACACAGGTGAGCACAGCTCCTGCCTGGTGACACCCAGATGCGACATGGGGGCTTCCTGGATTCCAAGTCTCCATCCTAACGCGTTCACACACAGCCACAAGCATCAAGTCCAGCTGCACTTGGGTATCCCAGCCTCTCCCTAGAAGCCCTGGCCCTGAGGTGAACAGCCACGGTGCTCCCTGTCAGGGCCAGGACCAGCCTCTGCACACATGGGGCCAAGCAGGGCTGGTCCCAGCACCACTCCCTGTGTGGGGAAAGGTGCTTCCCCAGCAGGAGCTCTGCTTTCCCAGCTCCACACACCTCACAGCCCTCCTCCTCACTGGGAATGAGCATGGGAGGTTTCCATGTCTGTTCCTCCACCTGCCCTATAACAAGAGGACTCCATCCTCCCTCTGGCTGCTGAGCACCCAGAGCAGCTCCTGATGGGGCACATCCAGCCAATGCCATGTGGGTCAGCCACAGGCCACCTCCAGCGCTGGCCCTGCTCCTAAGGCTACACTTTAGTCAACCCACTGCTTCTCCCCACACAGTCAACTCAACAAGCGACCACTGCATGATGGAGGCCAGCTTTTTATTTATTTTTTTAATATGGAAATTAATTTAAAAGTAGAAAGACAGACTCCTCCAGACAATAAATATTACGCCTTCATGAAATAAATTAATGTAGAGATTCTGTGCAGGGGTAAGTCCCTCCAGTCACAGATTCAACAGCAACTGGCACTGGGTCCAGCGTGTCCTCTCCCAATCTTGTCCACTGCCTGGTGCTGCTCAGAAGCAGCAGTGAGCCCACCTATCCCTGGATCTCGTGAGTCACAGCAGGGTGAGATGTGGCCTTCACAGAGCCTGGCAGGGCCACGGAGCAGGGGAAGTCACCAGGATTCCCCTCTGACAGCTACTGAGATGCCTGGGATTGCTCCACTGGCCTCATCAGGCCTGGCACACAGAGCTGGCATTGAACCCATGGGGCCAACCTGCCTTGCAAATGACCCTCCAAAAAGTCCCTGGGTAGGACAGAACCCTCCAGAAGGGCCTGGAGGAGCCCCCCACCAGAGGCCTGCCCTCCTCAGCGTGGCAGGAGTGTGTCTGGAGCCCTTGCACTAGTCTCATGGGAATTTGAAGAGGGTGACAAATTGTTTGTAGGGTATTTTCTTTTTTTTTTTTTTACCTTTTTTTTTCTTTCTTCTATTTTTTTTTTTTACATCAACCCCTCCCCTCCCTGCCCCAACATACACAATGTAGAAGCCTCCCCACTCCCTCCCCATTAAAAACACTTTGTCCCCAACCTCTGCTGGAGTCACGCCGGCCCACTCCTCTCGCAATGAGAGTTCACAGATAAGGCAGTTCATGTGAGAGGGAGCTTGGCCCTGCCAGCGGTCAAGCCCGCACCTCCAGGCCTGAGAAGGGCAGTGACTTGCAACACGGAGCCTCCACGGCCAGATAAGACAGAGAACAGAGACAGACAGACACAGACAGAGCATGGGGGAGGCACTCCTGTGGTTTGCATTGCTGCTTCCCTCCTCCCCTGGTTCTTGCTCCCCAGCCCTCACAGGTCCCTCTCCCATCTCCCAGCCCCTAAAACAATTCATATCCTTGTTCGCTAAAAAACAAAACAAAATGAAAAGAACAAAACCACCCCCACGCCACACCCTTCGCATCCTTCTCCACCCGCTGCCACGGCCCAGAGGGGAAATCCTGACTCCCAAAAAGGTCCTGCAACTTTTGCCTCCTGGCGGAGCTGAGACCGAGCAGGAGCTGGGCCTTTTTATTTCCCTGTGATCTCTATGACATCGTCGTCTTTGTCCTCGTCATTAGAGCTGCATCCCACCTCTGAGACCTCCTGGGGTTCAAACTGAGGCACCTGGGACCGAAGGAGACCCCCAGCTGGGTAGCCCGAGTGAGGGGACACGTAGCCAGGGTAGGCAGATGCCATGCTCCTGGGAAGGCTGCTAGGCAAGACGGGGGCTGGGAAAGGAGCAAACATCCTGGGCTCGGGCAGGAGTGACTGCGTGAAGGGAAGCGAGTAATTGGGCAGCACCCCTGTCAGAGAAGGGTTTAGCATGAATGAGGGGACGCTGGCGGTGGCTGAGGTAGCAGCAGAAGAGCTGGCGGTGCCGGCTGTCAGCAGAGGGTCAGTAGTCACAGGGAACACCAGATGAGGGTCTGGGAGTAAATTGGGCATCTGGTAATAAGAGGAACCAGTGCCCATGTACAAGGAGTTTCCTGGTTGGGAGGCAAATGGATGGGTTAGGTTGTGGTTTAGAGAGACAGGAGGCATGGTGAACCCACCAGAGACGGGGTACCCGTGTTCGTAGGGCTGCATGGACGATGGCAACTGGCGCTTCTTCTGCTGCCTGCGGGATTGCTCCTCCGGAGCCGATGGCGAGGTCGACTTGCGCTTGTTGCCCCGTAAGTCCAACACCGAGTGGGCATTGACGTGCTGGCTGGTGGCTGGCAGGGCCGAGGACACGGAGGGGGCCATGCAGTGAACCCCCACGCGCTGCTTGGCTCCTCGGGCTGCGATGCCGGGCGCGTTGTCCGTGCGGGCGGCGTGGCCTTGTGCCGCGTTGGTGTTGGGAGAGCTGTGGCGGGATTCCCGCGCGGCCGCTGCCTCCGCGTACTGCTGCAGCTCACTGATGATCTCGGGGCTGTCAGGGGATATGGGCCGAGTGAGCTCCTCCGTGCTGGGGAGCTGTGGTGATGAGGCACTGTGTCTGCCATTGCTCGTGGACTCCAGGGAGGAGCTCTGGGAGCCTGGAAACAAGGAGATGGAACAGGTGAGGAAGACGACCTTGGAGAAAAGCCTGGGGGCCAAGAGGCACTAGTGGAAAGGAAGGAGGGGGATATCATGGAGAGATTGTGGGGTCAGCTGTAAACACAGAGATGAAAGAATATGCCAGGGAATGCTGCCCCAGACACTGAAGTGGGGAAGGACATGCACAAGCCCAACACAGCACTCACAAGCCCCTACCTGAGGCAGCTGTCCGACGGTCTTCATTGCCCTTTGGCTTCCCAGTGGTCCGTATAGCAAAAATTCGACCATCGCTGGTCCGGATATACGTCCCTGGAACAGAGGCAGAACAACTTCATTACAGCTCATCTCAGCACCCTGGATTCAGGAGTCTGTGAAGCTGCTTAGGCAGGAATAGAACAACAGTGCTGCATAAGCCCAGCCCAGGTCACATACAGGGATCAGTGCGAGGCTTCTGCCCCATTCCTAACTCCCCACTTTCACCCATTCAGCTTTCCTGCATTGGAGTTTACCCTCTCCCAAACTGCTGCCAATAGGAAATGTGGAACTTCATGCTTGGGACAGTTTGCCCTCAAAGCAGCAGGGAGTGTTTGGCTGCCCCAGTACTCGCAGAGGGTGTTGTGAGGAGGAGCCACCCAATCACGGAGTTCAACAGCTTCTCAGGCACAGGAGCAGCCACAGCTGCAACAGCTCTGCAGCATCACCACAGCCAGAGCATGGGCCATAACAGAGCCACTGCAAACTCCAGACCTCCTCCCCTTCTTGTTTCTTTTCCTCTCAAGGGACTGATTTATGCTTTTGCACCCTTTTCTTTGCTAATCAGCATTGGCTAACACCCTATCCACAAGTCTTAGCAGGACCAATATTGACCTTTTGTCCCTCGGATGATGTGGATGCTCTCGCCAGCACTGATTCTTGCCTGTACATCAGTGGATGTGTTTGTACCAGGAATCACAATATCTGGCAGTGGGAGAAGAAACAGAACAGTGTCCATTAAGCTGCACGCCAGCCACAGTCAGGAGAGGGCAGGTGCCCCAACAAACCCTTTGTTGGCAGTGCAATTGTCTCTCTTATGTAAAAGCAAAGCCTGGGGTTATTTCTGAGCAGCACAGGAAGACAGCAGGGGATCCAAGCATCTCCCCTATACCAACAAGGACAACTAGCAACAATATGGCAGGCTCACTCATGGGAAGTTCACCCCAACAACCCAGCAGGTCCACGGCCCTTGCACATCTGCAGGGAAAATCATCCAGGCACAGGACAACCACTCAAATCAGAGATGCAGTACCTTTGGCTTTAATGTCCACTGCCCACATGAGCATCAACAACCCACCCTGATCCTCAGTTCACCATGGGCATCACAACTCAACCCACTGTGAGCACCAGCAACTCACCCGTGGTGGTGACAATCTTCTGCACAAAGACACCAGCTCGTTGTAGATAGTTGATGGGGAAGTTAACAGCAGGGTTGGAACTTGAGGTTGATCCTGCACTGCCCATGGGGACATGCCGGGGCATCATTGGAATGGGGGTGGACTGAACCGGGCGGACACTTGCCACTGGCTTGTCCTCACCCTTGAGGGCTGGTCGCCTAGAGAGAGAGGAGGGAGGAGAGTGCAGTGCCCACCCGACAGGGATAAGCATCCTCTGTTCATTCATTTCATGTCTGCAGCTTGGTGAGAGGGGGAAGAGTTAAGTACTCACCAGTTCCTCTGGCTAAAGGCAGGGATGTTCGTCAGACTCTGGTCACTGGCTGGGTAATACTGTGCGTAGGACGGCCGGGTGTAGGGGACGGATGCTCGCTTTTCCTCCTCATAGCTCTTCTTGGCTGCTTTCTTCTCTGCCTTGGTCAGCTTGTGCTCCTTCCGGTCGATTAGCAGTGACTCATGCTGAAAAGGCTCCTGCAACCCCACAGCACCGCGGTTCTGGCACCGACACACCACAAGAGGGAACCAACAAACCCCAGACGGCCGCCACCCACTGCCGGCAGCAGCCTGTCTCCATCCCACGCTCAGCAGGGAAGACGAGGTGGGAGGGAGAGCCGGCCCTGGCAAAACACATGTGGGGCAGTGCCGTGGATGTGGCCAAGGCTCAGCTTGAAGGGTGACAGTCACATAAGGCATTGCCTGCCCAGCCGAGGCCATTACTTACCACGAGCACACAGCAAAGCCTGGGAGCCAAAGGCCAGGCCGTGAGCACAAGCACGGAGCCTGCCCTGCTGACACAGAGCCACCAGAGCAGCACAGCACCCAGCCACAGGCCCACTCTGTACCACCACCCTATCAGAGAAACTTCTCACAACACAGGCAAGTGCTGCTGGTCCCAGCTTTAGTTTATAAGATCTGGAAGCAAGCCAGGATGTGCCACTGCCACCTTCCTGCCCAGCACCAAGATGAAGAAAAGGGTGTCTGAGAACCTGCCCTCAGCCTGTGCAGGACAGAGGTGTCTCTAAATGCATAGAGACATTACAGGGAAGAGCAGGGCTCTCAGGGCTCTCTCTAGTGGATTTTCTGCCTATTCCCACCAGCAGACAGGTGCATCCCTCATGCCACCATGGCCCTATCACACTGGCAGCCTTCTCCAGGTCTACTCCTGCCTGTGCAATGCTGTGCCAGCAAGGAAGAAGACTGGTCTTACCTTGGTGATGAGGTGAGGATACTTGAGACAGGCTAGTTGTAGAACAGACTCCTTCATCTTGCTTGGATTGAGGGAGAGCTGAGCAGGGTCAGATTCCTCTTCCACAAAATGCAGCAGGTTCTCCACCTCCCGTCGGGTGAAGTTCAGCACTGGATTCAGATCATCCACCACCCGATCTGAAAAAGAGAGGGAATGGAGTGAGCAGAGAAGGGAAGAGGTGGGTACTGCTTGCCTGCTGCCCTTCCTACACTCCTGTCCTAACAGAGCTCCCTCCTTACAATCTGCACAATCCTCAGAAGTGTTCTGTAAGTGTCAGGGCAGGGGGAAAGCTCATCGCCCGTGTTCAGAGCTGAGACTGTTAAACCAAGTCAGGCTGACAAGGGCTCCAGACTGCACAGCAAGGCAGTGCAGGTCACCAAGCTCCTGGCAAGCCAAAAAATGACACCAGTTAAGGATAGTGTCCCATCTCACATGACAAGGCTGTAAATGTACGTGTCCTAGGATAGAACTGCAGCTACATCAGTATGTGTTCTTCCAGTTAATAACCCAGTACCAAAATTTAAAGAATATTGTTAAATTAAAAGCCCAGAAAATCAGCCATGGTCTCTTGCTCACAAAAATCTGAGTGTTTCCCTTGGACATTCTCTCCTGTAAACAGGGCAAATGGGAGCACATGGAGAAAACACCTCTATCCAGGAGTCTCCTGGGAGCCAGGCCAGCTGTCCGGAGACTCCACCTTGAGTGCACAACTGCACACTGAGCTGATCATGCTGGACTGCTGCCTCTAAAGTTGAATTTTGAGCAAAGAAGGACACAGGCATCAGAGCTCTCTCTGGGTCACCACAACCCTCAGCTGCATGTTCCAGGAGAGCAGCTTGACAGCAGGCACAAGCAAGCACAAAAGATACTTTTGGTACAAGGGCAGGTCAGAACCACAATGAATTAAATATTTTTGGCTCCTAAGTAAGCACTATGAATCAAAGGTGTCAATATATGTTTTAATTTAGCTACTTTCCCTCTCTTGCTGCTAGAAAAATAGAAGTATAGAGCTATTTAATAAGTAAAACCCAGTTTAACATAAGCAATACACAGGCATAGGGGAAAACAGGATAAGCACCCCCTGAGTCTTCATTCTGTTGCAGCTGGAAGAGTGGCAGTGAAAGTAAATGGCACAGCAGTGGACTGGTACCACAGCCCTGCTGCTGGATGCTGGCTCTACCACCAGAACTTCTTATAGGATTCCATGTCACTGCCAACTCATAAACATCAAACACAGCCATGGGACAGTGTCTGTCACCTCTTTATCTGGTTTTCAATCTTAAGAAAAGTTAGGAAAACCACAGAAAGAGGACCTATAGGAGCTAAAAGGAGATAAATGCTGACAGCGGAATGCCATGTTCATCCACACTTACCCGACATGCCCTGCTTGGAGATCTGACGGTCATAGATCTTCTTCTCAAGGGTGTAATCAGAAACCAGCCTGTAGATGTGGCAAGGCTTCTTCTGCCCGTAGCGGTACACTCGGCACACGGCCTGGGCGTCGTGGCACGGGTTCCAGGAGGCATCAAACACCACCACTCTGTTTGCTCCAATGAGGTTGACACCCAAGCACCCAGCACTGGCAATGAGAGGCAAATTTCAAACTGCTGCCTTGGCCAATTTTCAGAACTTCTAGGCAGGGATGACCAAGAGTCCACAAAGTGTCTACAGAAAGTTCCCTCCAGTCAAACTCTAGTTTGGTTTCCCAGACTGTTAAGCTGTTACAGAAGACTAAGGCTGAAATCCTACATCCCCAGGAACTCAGAAGCAAATAGCACTATCATACCACAGAGAATGAAGGAAGTTAAGACCTGAAAGCCCACACGCACACAGAACATCAGTGTGAATGCTCCACTCTGCCCTTCAGCTCCAGACAACTTACCGTGTGGACAAAAGGAAGAGCCAAACAGAAGTGTTGCTGGGATCATTGAACTGGTTAATCAGTCGTTCCCTTTCCGAGGCAGAGGTGCTGCCATCCAGTCCTGACAAAGAAATTAAAGACACATTTAAAAGCTCAGTATGTTTGGGGAAAATAAATCCATTCTGCAAACTCTAGCTTTGTAACTGGTTCCAAACCAATTCTGAGTCTCTCAAGTCATGTACTCCACTGGACCACTTTGTACCTCTGATTTGCCCAGCCAGGCAGGTGCAGTGCAGCCAACCAGGCTGAGATTTGTCCAGCTGAAAGATCAAGTAAAACATTACTCAAGCTTGTCAAGGCCAGGACAGGGAGTGCTACAACACATCTAAGCCCATTAAGGCTTTAGGCAAGATGGATAGCGAGCAGGAACAACAGGAACAAAGGCTTTGTATATGCTGCAAGCTCCAGGAACCAAGAGAAGGCAAAATTGTAAAGCCTTTGGCAAACCCCCAAACACTAGATCTGAGCACAGAGAGTACTGGTCTAAAGGAGTGCAGGGGCTGTCATGTTCTCTGTTCCATGTTGCTTCTGGCAGCTCTGCAAAAATCAGGCACACCATATCCACCACTCCTCTCAGTTGTGGCCTGTGAAGGAGCCACAGAAAGCAACAACCCATATCAGAGCAAGATTTAAAGCTGGGGAAGAGGAGAGGAGGAATTCACAGCCCTGAGCTAGTGAAAGGATTCTACAGTGATTCTAGTTTCAGAAGCAAGACACAGCAAGTAACTTAACAGGAAGCAAAAAGGACCTTTTGCAACTTTAAAAAGCAGTAGTGAGCAATTGAGATGTTAAAGATGTTAGACATCTTCTAAGAAAGATGTCAAAAAGAAGGTTTGGAAATCATCAGTTAGTTGCTATCCAAATGATATTGTCGTCCAAACCAACTAAATTAAGAACAATCCAAAAGAGGTTCATCAAGAAAATGCTTCAGAGGAGCATTTTCACACCCAAGGACAAACACAAGAAGACAGTGGGTGACTGTCAGGAATTAGTCCATCACAGAGGATCGGTGTCACACCAAAAGTGAGGAGGATTTGCTGTACTCACTGTAGTAGTTGATACTTCGGACCCAGTTGTGAACTCCTCCATCTGATCCTGGAGGACTTGGCATCGGTCTCTTTGCCAAAAACTCTTCAATAACAGATAAGGTGGACAAGCTCTGGCTGCAAAAACAAGATCTCTGTTCAGGAAAAAGCCGCCCCCCCAGCAGTGAAAGTGGAGTATCAGAACCCTTCCCCACCCATGACAGCACTGATGGTTGTCAAACCCTGTTTATACAGCACACTTCTCATTAGTAAAAGTGACAGTGCCAGAATAAAACCCGTGGAGGAAAATAAAGATCTAATAGAACAAAGAAAAAACCTGTAACACTGTGTTACAACCTCTTAGCACGAGAGGGGATCCCACTACTCCAGTACTCGATGACTGTAGGATAAACTGTTGATATTTTGCTTACCTGAAGACCAAGATCTTGTCCCCAAGCTTCACACTTTCCTCAATTAGGTGGAACAGTAACACCATCTTGGGTGAGTTCTCCAAGACTCCCGTCTGGTAATCACATAAGATGTCTTTGGCCTACCAAGGAAAGGGATACATACTGTTACAGGTGGAGTTGCTCATTCTGTTTAGTTCAACAACCCTGTCTCAACACTGGAGAAATAAGTCATTGCAAAGACGTTATTTACATCCAGTTGGTGGAGGTGACAATGTTACTCCCAGCTACTGCTGCTACCTCCCATTCCAGAAGCTCCAAATGACAAACAAGTGTCCTTTTAACCTGTCATGACTCTTATCTCAAGAGTTTCTCTCCAGCCTTCTAGATTTACCACCATCTGATCTAGACCAAACTTCACCCTAACACCTCTTTTAGAATAGTCCATGGCTTTTCTGGTCAGATGAAAACAATGGCATAAGAATGCTGCTTGCACTCCTGCCTCATGAGAGTCACAAACCCCTCCCAACACCAAACAGATCTGCTTATCAAGATCAAGAAAATGTAAGAGAAACCCACAACTCAAACAGAATGGTCTCCTCTTTGCTTTACATCAGAAAACTGCCCTAAAAAGAAGTACAGCCTTTCAGACTCTCCAAATGAAGAGTTTTCTAGCAGTGGCACTCACCCACTCATAAGTTACGACCTGATTAGCTCTCTCTTGAAAAGGGTTGAAGCCAACACTCTGGAGAAACTTGCTATTAGTAGCTTCTCCAGCGGGTGAGGCCAAAGCATTACTCTCTGCTTTGACTTTAATTCCCTGAGGCTGGCAGCGGGAATTAGTACTTGCTGCGCCGAGGTCATCCACATCCAAATCCTGCTCGTTTGCTAGATTCTCCTTTTGCAGAGCTTCATACAACACATCTGGATGGTTCCAGATCTGAAGGGATAAGAAAAGAAAGTGGTTAGATCTGTGCTGGCTAGCTGCTTGCTAAAGACTGTGGTCTGAAAGCCCCCACAGCTATTCAAAGGAAAGAACCAATACTTCTCCTAGACTCTCATATCTTCAAAGTACCAAATCCTTCCCCTGAGAACAAACCAGGAGGTCACTGTGCACCCCATACAGCACAAGCACAAGGGAGGCTGTCTGCACTGCAGCAGGTAAGGTGATGCAGGTGAAGGTATCAGCCCAGCACTGGTTCAGCTGATGGCTGCGCATTTCTTGCAAAACTTCTTGCAAAATTTGAAAAACACATACATATTACATATTAGAATATTCCTTTTACATCTCCTGCCAAAACATACCTTACAACAGACACAGAAAGCTTTGAGGGGGTTCAGGCCCAGCCAGCCACTGTTGCCTGCATCTCGGAACCGGTTCATGAATTCCGTATAAAGGGCTCGCTGGATCTTTGACAGACGTACCAAAATTACATGTTCTTCCTTAGAGGGGAGCTGAACCTTCAGAACATTGTGGCCTCGCCTGTGGAGGAAATAAAACAAGACAAATACAGGGAAGGGAATGTCACAACATGATCTCTCTGTGGCTGCCTGCAGGTTAAGATTTTGACTTCTTGCCCACCTGGCTGCAGGGAGAAAGACCTTTAAATTGCATGTTTCTCTAATGCAAGACACTTCCAAGACACTCTCCCTGCAGCCAAATAGCAACTGTACACAAAATTACAGAGACCTCAAACGTTACAATCCTCTAGCACAGGTCACAGTGTTAAGAGGATGATGAAGGTCCTGTTTTTCACGGCAGTTGAAAAACAGAAATAAGACCTAAGGTGTATTTTCAGCTCTGCCAACAGTTAACACACCCCATCCAAACCACTGGTCCAGCATCTTAGAAACCTCATCTGATGAAAAAAAGCTGCTTTGTTTCCAGAGTAGTGGAGTCACTGTCACTTCTGATAACACTTTCATGAAACACTTTCAGATCCTTGGGTAGAGGATGTCAAAAAGTGTATGTCCAAATTAACTACTAAGCCATCAAAATAAACCTGAGGTCACTCTGGTGCAGTTAGAGGTATTGCTCTCTATTATCAGTCTGTGGTACCAAAGCAAACCAACTCTATTTCTAAGGCAAAACAGAGCTGTAAGAAACAGTGTGGCCAGCAGGGCAGTGACTGTCCCCCTGTGCTGGGCACTGGTGAGGCTGCACCTTGAACCCTGGGTTCGGTTTTGAGCCCCTCAAGACAAGAAAGACATTGAGAAACTGGAGCATGTCCAGAGACGGACAATGGATTTGGTGAAGGGTCTGGAGCATAAGTCTGATGAGAAGTGACTGAGGAAGGTGAGGAGGTTCAGTCTGAAAAAAAAAGGCTCAGGGAGGACCTTCTTGCTTTATCCTACTCCCTGACACAAGGGTGGAGCCAGGTGGGGGTCAGTCTCTTCTCCCAGGTAAGAAGAGACAGACAAGAAATGGCCTCAAGTTGTGCCACGGGAGGTTTAGATTAATATTGGAAAAATTTCTTCCTTGAAAGGGTTGTCAACCACTGGAAGAGGCTTCCCAGGGAAGTGGTTAAATCCTTGAGGGAACAGAAGTGGGGATGTGGTGCCTGGGCACATGATTTAATGGTGAATTTGGCAGTGCTGGGGTAATGGTTGATGATCTTACAAGTTTTTTCCAAGCTAAACAATTCCATGATTCTACAAGGCAGCAAGATTTAGTTGTGCTGCATCAGCTAAGGAAAAAAGCAGGGTAATGTGGGATGAAAGAGGTGTTTGCATGAACTACACCACTGAGCACTGCCCGTGGACTCACCGCTGCACAAAGCCCTCCAGCAGGCTATGCAGGACGTGGCTGCGGTACCTCATCAGCCGCACGTCTTGTGGGGTGCTGTCAATGCACTGCCCGTTGAGGATGGGCCGCTCAAACATGTTGCTGAACTCCTGCCGTGAGCCCAGAAAGTCAGGTCGGACAAAGTCCANCTCTCTGCTTTGACTTTAATTCCCTGAGGCTGGCAGCGGGAATTAGTACTTGCTGCGCCGAGGTCATCCACATCCAAATCCTGCTCGTTTGCTAGATTCTCCTTTTGCAGAGCTTCATACAACACATCTGGATGGTTCCAGATCTGAAGGGATAAGAAAAGAAAGTGGTTAGATCTGTGCTGGCTAGCTGCTTGCTAAAGACTGTGGTCTGAAAGCCCCCACAGCTATTCAAAGGAAAGAACCAATACTTCTCCTAGACTCTCATATCTTCAAAGTACCAAATCCTTCCCCTGAGAACAAACCAGGAGGTCACTGTGCACCCCATACAGCACAAGCACAAGGGAGGCTGTCTGCACTGCAGCAGGTAAGGTGATGCAGGTGAAGGTATCAGCCCAGCACTGGTTCAGCTGATGGCTGCGCATTTCTTGCAAAACTTCTTGCAAAATTTGAAAAACACATACATATTACATATTAGAATATTCCTTTTACATCTCCTGCCAAAACATACCTTACAACAGACACAGAAAGCTTTGAGGGGGTTCAGGCCCAGCCAGCCACTGTTGCCTGCATCTCGGAACCGGTTCATGAATTCCGTATAAAGGGCTCGCTGGATCTTTGACAGACGTACCAAAATTACATGTTCTTCCTTAGAGGGGAGCTGAACCTTCAGAACATTGTGGCCTCGCCTGTGGAGGAAATAAAACAAGACAAATACAGGGAAGGGAATGTCACAACATGATCTCTCTGTGGCTGCCTGCAGGTTAAGATTTTGACTTCTTGCCCACCTGGCTGCAGGGAGAAAGACCTTTAAATTGCATGTTTCTCTAATGCAAGACACTTCCAAGACACTCTCCCTGCAGCCAAATAGCAACTGTACACAAAATTACAGAGACCTCAAACGTTACAATCCTCTAGCACAGGTCACAGTGTTAAGAGGATGATGAAGGTCCTGTTTTTCACGGCAGTTGAAAAACAGAAATAAGACCTAAGGTGTATTTTCAGCTCTGCCAACAGTTAACACACCCCATCCAAACCACTGGTCCAGCATCTTAGAAACCTCATCTGATGAAAAAAAGCTGCTTTGTTTCCAGAGTAGTGGAGTCACTGTCACTTCTGATAACACTTTCATGAAACACTTTCAGATCCTTGGGTAGAGGATGTCAAAAAGTGTATGTCCAAATTAACTACTAAGCCATCAAAATAAACCTGAGGTCACTCTGGTGCAGTTAGAGGTATTGCTCTCTATTATCAGTCTGTGGTACCAAAGCAAACCAACTCTATTTCTAAGGCAAAACAGAGCTGTAAGAAACAGTGTGGCCAGCAGGGCAGTGACTGTCCCCCTGTGCTGGGCACTGGTGAGGCTGCACCTTGAACCCTGGGTTCGGTTTTGAGCCCCTCAAGACAAGAAAGACATTGAGAAACTGGAGCATGTCCAGAGACGGACAATGGATTTGGTGAAGGGTCTGGAGCATAAGTCTGATGAGAAGTGACTGAGGAAGGTGAGGAGGTTCAGTCTGAAAAAAAAAGGCTCAGGGAGGACCTTCTTGCTTTATCCTACTCCCTGACAGAAGGGTGGAGCCAGGTGGGGGTCAGTCTCTTCTCCCAGGTAAGAAGAGACAGACAAGAAATGGCCTCAAGTTGTGCCACGGGAGGTTTAGATTAATATTGGAAAAATTTCTTCCTTGAAAGGGTTGTCAACCACTGGAAGAGGCTTCCCAGGGAAGTGGTTAAATCCTTGAGGGAACAGAAGTGGGGATGTGGTGCCTGGGCACATGATTTAATGGTGAATTTGGCAGTGCTGGGGTAATGGTTGATGATCTTACAAGTTTTTTCCAAGCTAAACAATTCCATGATTCTACAAGGCAGCAAGATTTAGTTGTGCTGCATCAGCTAAGGAAAAAAGCAGGGTAATGTGGGATGAAAGAGGTGTTTGCATGAACTACACCACTGAGCACTGCCCGTGGACTCACCGCTGCACAAAGCCCTCCAGCAGGCTATGCAGGACGTGGCTGCGGTACCTCATCAGCCGCACGTCTTGTGGGGTGCTGTCAATGCACTGCCCGTTGAGGATGGGCCGCTCAAACATGTTGCTGAACTCCTGCCGTGAGCCCAGAAAGTCAGGTCGGACAAAGTCCACCATGCACCAGTACTCAATGAGGTTGTTCTGCAGTGGGTAGCCAGTCAGCACCACTCGCCGGCGGGAGCGGATGTTCTTCAGGGCCTGAGAAGTGCTGGCATGGCAGTTCTTTATTCGGTGTCCTTCGTCACAAATAACCACATCTGGGCCAGGGTGAGACAAAGCCTTCTCGATCCCTGAGGGCAAGGAACATTAAGTGTTCATCAGAGATGAGTAAGACAAAGTTCTAGTTTTATATGGTCATCAACTTCACAAAGGAGGGGTAGGTCTGACAGACAAAAAAAGCAGTATTTATGGGTGCAGACAGCAAGGCTGATTCAGGAGATAAAGTATGACTAGACACTAGCTCTGATTTAGCATAATGTGGTAATGAGCAAACATGACTCTCCCTTGATTTCTGCTCAGTGACCTGCATTGCATCAAGTTGGGTGTCTTGCTTCAGATCAGACTGTCAAACCTCAAGACTGACTAAATCCAGAGTTCAGTGTTCTGACTTCCAAACTTATTGCAGCTCTTGCAAGAAATTAATGACTTGGCCAAAGCTCAACAACCTTCTGCCTCCAAAGACAGAATCTTGCCCAGCAATGCTTCATCATGTCAGTGATGCTAAAAGCAAGTCCTAGGTTGTTTCCCTGTGCCACAGTTGACAGCCAGCTGGACAGCAGGATCATATTCTCCCTCTTGAGGGCTGGCCTCCCACCTTTCAGAAGCTCTTGCTGCCGGTCCTCCTCATCCAAGTCAATAATGACAGGGCCGGTTTGTTTCTTTGTTCTCTTCTTCCTGCCAGTGGCAAAGGACTTCTTCAGCGAGAGGAGACGGTACATCTCGTATCCCATCAGCAGCACACCACCTTCAGTCACCCAGTCATTCACCACCTTTGCACGTGCAGCTGTTGTCCTGCAAAACAGCCAAATAAACAGTAAGCTTTACTCCAGCTTCAGATTGAATCACTGGATTTGAGTCTGCTGAGGAGAAGCCGCCCGTTCAGTTAATTAAAGCACCTCTCTTGCATCAAACCAGATGAAAAAATACAATAAAATTTCTTTAGGAAACAAACTGGTACAGAGGGGAAAAAAGCCTTTCAAGTGCCGTGGGTTGAGAAAGACAAATCCTTACAAGAACAGAGCTTTTGGACAAAGAGGCTTTGTGTAACTTGCCAGAACAACCTCAAGGACAACACAATTCACAGAAAGTCAAAGTATCAAGTAGGGGAATCCCTAAATGTGAGAAAAATACCAGGGAAAAAACCCAACATACATTTAAAACACAAGAAACATGGTGCAGGGGCACATGCCTCAGGAATCCCAGGACTCTGGCAGGACTAATAGTGCCCCACCAGAAACAAACCAGAACACTTCTGCTGCTCTCTGCACAGGCAGTTCTGCCTCTGGAACTGGATTCCTGACCTCAGCACACATGGAACAACAGCAAGATGTACCAGCAGTGTGAGAAGGAAGTACAAGATATAAATACTGAATGAGAGACAGTAAACCTCTCATAGGTACCAAAATCCTCCCGTCAAGACAGCACCCACAATACCTGCAGAGTGGGAAAATATGGGAGCCAAGGACACAGAATTAGCCCAAACTGAACAGTCTGCAACAGCAAGTCTGATACCAGTTCCCTAAGACAACAGGGTTTTTAGTGGCACTTACTTGTGTTCATCATTCAGGATGTGGACTTTGAAGGTGCGGGGCTGGACCTCTTCAGAGTTATAATCAGCAGGAAGGTTTTCAGGTGCTGGGAGCCACATGTTGAACTCTGCTAACCAGTTTTGGAGCGTATTCACCTGAAAAAATTGGATTAAAAACCCAGTTGAGTCTCATTCCAAGAGCAAAAATGAGAACAGGGAATGACACCCAGCTGTGCCCAGACAGAAGAAACAGACCACAGAGTGCCAAACTCAGGGACATAGGAATGAAAGAGGGAAAAGAGCAACAGGATACTGATCGACCTTCTCTGTGCAAAGACAGAAGCAGCCCAGAGAAGCCCTCCCAGCCAGCCCTCCTTGTGGCTACTTACAGGGACAATGGCAAGAACAGTCTTTGCCTCCGTGTGCCGAAAAAGTACATCCAAGAAGGAGATGACCTGTATGGTCTTGCCCAGGCCCATGCTATGTGCTAAAATACACCCAAACCCACTGCTGGTTTTAAATCTCTCCAAGGACTCGACCAAGTTGTCGTAGAGGAATCGGATCCCACCAATCTAGACAGAAAAGCAGAAGAGCTATTGGAATGGTGGCAGAACCCTCCCCTCCCAAGACAGGTATGTATTTATAGAGTGACGAGTACAGTAGGATTGCCTAAACCACAAAAATATCAAGGGGATGTTTTCAAGTTCACTACAGTACTTCAATCTAGGGAAGGCTCAGCAACTCAGTATTTTTAGATAGTCATAAAACTTTCTGAGACTATATTAATAAATAAAAATTAACTTGTAGCCAGAGGATCTGATTTGGAATTGATTAGTCTGTTTATAAATATGATTTTATTTTTTAAAAGTTTATCTAAATATACAAAGGTCTAATAATAACAATAGCCAAAGTTATACAGTGCCTTGGCCTTCCTTTAATTTGTCTGTATTGTTTGAGTGTCCACAACAGTCACTACTACAACCTATGCTATATATACTATATACACTACTATAACGTATAGTGACTACTGTAAGTCACAGAGCTCACCAAATAAGTTCTGCTGTGATTCCAAGGCAGGCCTGCCTGAACTCATTGCGTTTTCAAGCCAAACAAATCCTACCTGATGAGGTTTTACTGCGTGTGCAAGCTGGGGAGCCAGGAAAATGTCCTCCTCATTTGGTGGATGATTGATGTTGACAATGACATGCCCCAGAGCATCTGACTGATTTAAGGCATCGTTCACATGAGAGCCACTGCTCTCTTCACTGCCATCCTCCTCCACTTCATTGCCAGAGTCACTGCTGTCCACAATTTGGAGGGCATCATCCTCTCCTGAGCTCAGCTCAATCACTTCTGTAAAGGAACCAAAAAAGGAGAGAATAAGGAAAAAGGTGAGCTTGACGTCAGTGTATATCGTGCATGGAAAAAAACTATCAGGAAATAAGGTTACCACCAGCTTTTGCAATTCCACACTGGCCTAATGACCTATTGTGAACTAGCAGGCATGATGCAGGCACACATCAGGCCTCTCAGAGCAGCACATGAGTTTCCCTGAGCTTCAAAATGTCTCAGGGAACATTAACCTGGACTGATTCAAACAGAACATGAGACAGTTTCTATGACTCTTTTCCCCATATGTCCTGTTAATTCCCAAACTCAGACATGCATTTTATCTACTGATACAATGTGTAAGGACCACCAAGAAAATCAGGCAGAAGGACTGTACTAGAGAGGTATAATGGAGTCAGGTTAGGTCCATTTGGGACAAGGGACACAAACCCCACATTTAGCTGCAGATCTGAACACTTAGATAGTCCTTTTATATACAGCAGATGATGCCACATCTCATGCAAGCATTCTTCAGCAGAGCACTGAGCAAAGTTAAGGGCATTAATAAAGCAGAAATAAACACAAGTTCACAAGAGGACCTGGGAGGCCATTTTATAAATGTCACTTTAGGACTTACAGACCAGAAGTACCCATATCATTGGAAACCAATAGGCCTATAAAAATCTGGACTGATTCACCACTGGAGCATCTGACTAGATGAAAACAGTCTTGTGGCTGAATGAACAGCATATTGTGAAAAGGCAGGCTGAGGCAATTGGTCACTTACCATCTTTAATGCTATTTTTTCCCTTAGCATCATCTTCACTGCCACTGCTGGTACTGTCGAGGCAGATCACTTCCTCAGCCAGGACCTGAGAGGGGAGCTGGGTTGCCTCTGCTGTTCTGAAAACTATGTCCTCTACAAATATAAATTACAAACAATAAGTAATTCATAATCATGAGGAAGGAGACAAAAGTGTTCAGAAACCAGACAGTATTTCCTTCCACTTTTGCTCCAATAACTTAGTCCTGGAATTTTCCATAACAGACTCTCACTGTCTACAATACTGCTATGACTCAGCTTCCTGGGTCATACTCTCCTCCTTTCTCAATATGCTCAAACAATAGCCCATTGCTGATGGCACCCTCTGTCTCACTCCCTGACTGGGGCACACTGACCATGCAACATGCTAAAGCCCTTTGTTTCTTTTTTGTTTTGGGTCCCAGAAGTGAAAGCTGTGTTTCATCCAGTAAAGAACTAAAGGGATGATAAATGCCTTTTGTTAGTAGGGACACTGTAATAATTACATCCCACGCACCATAAACAACTTTTGCTGATCAAGAGCATTTGTTTGTATGTTTTAGTGCTGCCATGTGGGGAGAGTGGCTAACGGGGCCAAGCAGCACCACTGCAGTGACTCAGCAACTGGGTTCTTCTGGGCTTGAAATCTACTCTGCAACAGCTTAAGTGTTATAAACAGCCTTATTCCTTTCTCTTATGTAAAAGTGTTTTGAACACCTGCATGTAAGGGAAAATATACATTTTCTCAAGAGGCAAAGCCAACTTAAGAACTCCTTACCCTGACTCAACAACCAACTGCACTTCTCTGCCCTTTACACCAGACAGAGGCTGTGCAATAAACCAGACCACCAAAAAGATCCAGATTAGGAAACAATGCAAGATGACATATTCACCCCAAGACAAGAGTGATGCCTAACCATTTATACTGCCTGGGACTCACTGCTTGCTGGGACATGCAAGAAAGGACAAGGTTACATCACAGCACATGAGCACCCAGTCTATTGTTCCATTAGCCCCAGTACCAGACCCATGTGTTACCAGATCATTCCCAGAAAAATAGGGTCTGGACCACAGACATGGCATTTCTGTCAAGCCTGTTGGGTTATGCTTTCATGGCAGCTGGAAAAACAAGAGAGCTGTGTTCCAGCATCCCCCTACACACAATTAACGTGTCAAAATATCTTCAGTAGAAGTTCCCTGGCACCTTTTGCCATGCAGCCATGGCATCTTGATTCAAAACAGGCTGAAAAGTGAAACTGCCTACACTGAACAGGTTTGGAACTGCTGTTTTCATTTGAAAGTCCAAGTACAGCACAGAAACACAGAATGGTCTGGGTTAGAAGGACTCTGCAAAGGCCATCTAGTCCAACCCCTCCGTCATAGGCAGGGACATCCATCCTGACTTTAAATGTTTTCAGGCATGGGGCATTTACCACATCCCTGTGCCAGCATTTCACTGCCCTCACTGCAAAACATTTCTTCCTTATATCTACTTGAATCTTTCAGTTTAAAACCATTAACCCTTGTGCTATCACAGACAAGCATGGCACTACCTTCTTCATCCAGCTTCTAATCCTTAAAGCTCTTGCTTCAGTTGGCATCTCCCACTGCTTACCAGGAAGAAACTCAAGGGGTACGGTTGGTATAGTGGCTGGATAATCCTTCCGCTGCTGCTCAAGCCGTTTCCTCCTCTCCAACTCTTCCTGCTGGGCTGCCTTTGTCACGGCTTCCAGTTGGTCCTCACGCAACAGCTTTCTGAACACGGGAGCAAACGTGATTTAATTACACTCAAATGATTTCTTCCAGAATGGTGAATGGCTGTACAGTTGGCTCAAAAGATGATGGCGGGTTCCAGGTATTGTCAGCTACATAGACTAGAACAGTATCACCAAGAGATACAAAGAAATTCTACAGCTATTTCAAGACTGTGCTCCCCAGCTAAAGGTAACACTACTGTCAGTCAAGGGAAAGACAAAAGTTTGACAGAAGCAAAATAAAGAAAGGAGGAAAATTGGGGGTGGGTAAGCACATACTTAAACTAGGTTATCAGAGACAAGTTCTGCTGTCTGAAAGGATGTTTTTTACTGATACACAGTTTATAAAGATAAAATGCACAAAGTTATGCAAAGAAGAAATATGGGAGGAAAGGGCATCAAGTTCCCCTCAGTCATCACCCTGATTCTCTTCTGACAGAGCACTTTCAGGAACTAGGAACTCTAGTGGTTTTAACAATTGTTTCAAGGGATGTTCTCAAAGCACCTTCCCTTTATAGGTAGTTTCCTTTACTTTCAAAAGTTGCTTTTCCTCTCCTCCAGTTTCACATGTGCAGTCCTGGAAATGAAAGTCCTTTTGCCAGAGAAGAGGTGCTGTACAAGCAGTAGTAAAACCCAGCTCTCTCAAACTAGCCTTTAAAACCACCCAACCCCAAACTTCAGGGACATCTTCCCCATCCTAATGAGGGAGGGGAGATAGGGGCAGATGTCCCAAGGCTTACTCAATGCTCATTCCTTTGGCTGTAAGAAAATCAATCTACACAAACTTAAATATGAACCGAAGACCACCAGCACATAACACACAGGGCAAGAGAAGTCACTTGCTGCTGCCACAGGAGTTCCTGCTCCATTAGGACTCCTCTAAGCATTTAAGATGCCCTTGAATAAAATTGCATAGTGAATTACCACCTCACAACCTGTCTCAGAATATGTGGTGACTTACACAATCAAACAATTAATGCTTTATAAAATCCAGGTGAAACTGATTTCCAGCATTTCAGTCACCAGTCATAGCATCAATATTCCTGCCAAGAAGTACCCAGGATAGTACAGGAAAGGACTGTGTTTTAGACTGTTTGCAATAGGATCATCCTCAGCAAATATCTGAAACTGGTATTAACTTAATGGTGGTACTGTCTTTCAATTGCAACTCTTAAAATAAGCCAGCAGGAATTACACAATTTTTTTGCAATATATTCCATAACTAAATATTCGCTCTTCTGAAATACCAAACAAGTCTGCACCCACATGCAGCACTCCAGTCTGAGATCATACTACTCCCACTGGTGAAATCCTAAGGTTTTGGAACAGAAAAACCATCTGGTTTGCCAGCAGGGGCAAAACGTAGCTCAGAAGCAAAGTGCAGAGATTCTGTTTTCACCCAAGGGGCTCTACATGACCCCAGCTCTTTCTGTCCTGCTGCTCCTTACCTTATGTTCCTCCGCATGTGAGACGGTTTCTGAGCCCTCTTCTTTTTGGTGTCCTCAGAGGCCAGGCTCTTGTGCTGGTTCTGCAAGAGTTGCTCTGCCCGCTCACTCGGAGATGAGGTAGTTGAAGTCGAGCGCTGCCATTCTCCATCCTCTGTGTGCTCAGCATGGTCACCACTGAACACACCTTCCCGGGGTTGGTCTGCAAAGGGGACAAGGCCATGACATGAGAACAGCTCTGCCAACCCAGCTTTTACATGAGCATTCATCGGGATTTGAGCTGAGTGGGAACTGACTATCCCTATTCTCACTCATTTAACAAGCCTGTTTCTCTGGGGGTCAAAACTGAAGTCCTTTCTGACAGCCAGAATATTAAAAAGTTTTATAGTGAAGAGTCTGTTCCAAGTGAAAGTCAAGATCAACACTACTCAAAACAGCCAAAATGTGTCCTGATGAAAAAACAAGGCAAAATGATTTAAGTCCATGAGGAGCACTTGCTGTCCCAAGGGTCTGTGTTCCTGTGGGGCCTGATGAGCTCTGATTAAAACAAGCAACACAAATGCCTTTTTTTAGTTTCATGCCATTCAAGTAGGGCAGAAATTCCCATTTATATGGCACCTGTGTAACCATCTCCCATGTTAAAAAACCAGCATGCATCTGGTTCAAACACTGGGCAGCTCAGTGGATTTAGCACCAGGATCCACTCTCATGATTTAAATGAAAGTTCCAACAAGGTCTTTTAAAAACAAAAAGTAAGTGGAGATACTCCTTTTATATTATAAATAACATCCATTTCTTTTTCCTTTCCTTCTCCCATTTTCAGACTTCCATTAGTGTCTGACTCCACTCTCCAGTCACTATGTGAAATGACACCTTGTTCTGTGTGACACTTGGCTCTTCAACAGGCTGCCAGTGACCAAGCTAATGCTTCCAGAGCACAGAAAGGAAATGTTTCTGTTCAAAAGCCTCCCTTGAAGCAAACTGTTACTGACAAGCATTGTAATAGCTTCTTTGAAGCATCTTGTCCCCTTGTGTCAGGCAAAGAGATACTGTGAACTTCATCTCATAATCAGCTTTCCTGCTTACACCGAGTATCTGAGCTAATGACTGAACTGAAATGACACTTAGAACTCTGAAGGAAAGAAGACATCAGTGCAGAAGAATTTGGCAGACGAAGTAATACAGAACCAACAAGCATTGCATTGTGACTTTGTGGGATCTGGAAACAAAGAGCATCCCTTCTCAAAAAGCTGGGAGCTTCAATGAAGGATGCTTCAGTCAACACACTGCACCTACAGCTGTCACGTTAACATGCCTATTAAATTAAACGTACCACCAGTATCACCTCTTAAAACTGAGATAACAAGAAGTAGATTCACCCGTTGGGCAAAAGCACTAACTTTGCAAACTTCCTTTCCAGACATCCCACCAGACCCATCCCAGCAATTGCTCCAAGTCTATGTCAGAATCCAATTAGGACCCTTCCATGGACAAATACCAGCAGAGCAACTTAAAAACTTCCATGAATATTGGCCTCCACAAGTCCTACACGTGCTGGAAAAATAGATGTCCAAAGTTTATGGGATGAAACATCTCGTGATGAATGCAAGAAGAGTTACACTGTTTGTGAATACAAAGGCAAAGGGGTTTGCTGCTTGCAAGCACAGCAGTTCTCCTGCCACAGCCAAGGTCTTGGAGCCCTGTCCTCCCACCAAGCCCCCGTAGACGTACAAGCTCAAATATCATGCTTACTTGCAGATGGAGAACTGTACTGGGAATAAATCCAGTCTCCCAGGCTTCCCAGACAACAGCTCTGCTATTTGAGCTACAGACACATTTTTGTCACATTACCTGAAATTCTTCAGCACTGTTTCCTTCCCCCCCACCCCTCTCAACTCCTGGTTATATAACTAGATCAAAAGATTGGATGAAATAGGGCAAAGAGAAGCAGGGAGGCTGCACACGTGATCACATGCTCCGGGATGAGTCATTAAACCGGAGACAAACACTGCCATGGTTACACTGCTGCCATCTCACCCTGGGCTCGGAGGACCTTGACAAGGCACCAGAGAGCACAAAGTTAGGCTTGTTTGGAAGAGGAAGTGCTTCCCTCCCCACACTCCAGCAATTACCCACGTTACCTCCTCCCGGCAGCCACTCTGCCACTCGCACTGTGCCAGGACAGGGCGTCTTCAGGTGATACCAACAAAATCCAAAGGCTCAGCAGCCCCAATTATTACATGTCTCCTCTATGTTTTCATATTTGTTGTGCAATCCCTGTGTAGACTCATTGCACCTCTGCATTTTAATTTTTCATTCCTCTTCATCATATGTAATACAAAATCCAGTGAAACCTACACACAGCTGGTTCACTAGGTTTTTCAAAATATAATTATCATCTGGCCATGAGCCTGAAGCCCAAAATATGCTGATAAATTTGGTCCTGCACTGAGTACAGGCCCTCATCCGCCACAACCATGTGTGCTGAGGCTGGTGTTTGTCCTGCCAATACAAGTTCTGAGGTGAGGAACACAATCTGTGCCTCAGCCCACATTCCTGACACATACGCATCTAGACACCGAGAGCTCCTCCACGCTAGTGACAGCACCAAACATCACACTGATTCAGCTGCAGTGGGATTCAGGGGACAGTAGGATTCCTGAGGCTGCTCTCACCCATGCCACAACCATAAATAAAACTGCCTTTCACAAAGTGTAATTAGCACAACGGTAAAATCACAAGTCTCACTATGCAACACCTGTGGCATGAGCTGGCAGTTACGAGCAGGAATTTTTCAGTTGCTGCTTTGTATTAAACTCCTGATTGTGTGCACAGCCTAAATCTTGCCATGTCTGAGTGTGACGCTCCAGCTGCAGCTGTGTGGCTGCACTCCAGCACGGTGAGCTCCAATCCATGAAACTCGGACCCACACTGGGACAGAAATGCATTTAGAAACAATAACTACACACAGAGAAACGTGTTTTGTGTAAGAACAGGCTAGATCTTTGGTTTGGAGGGAGTGTGGGAACAGCCTCATTGAACAGGTCCCATCAGGTAATCAATGGAATAATCCTGCCCCAGTTTTGCAAAACCTACATCTACAACAGAAATGCAATTATGATTTTGTAACAAGAACTCAACGTGCTACTCTGACACAGTTATACAAGTAGCCTTTTACACAATGCAGAAATTCATCAGCCACATTTGCATGTTGACAGCTGCCTGATCATGCTCAAGTTTTCAGTGCACTCTAGGAAGACCTGGGCAGTTACCCACATTGCCTCCATGAGAAGAACGTTACCACCAGCCTGTGTATGACAGCCCAGTGCAGTGAGATCAGCCACATGTCCAAGTACAGAAAAGAGAAAAAGCAGGAGCAAGTCTGCTCAGCAAAAGACAGTCATGGGTCAGGTGTGGTTGCCAGCAAGGATGTAAATCCATCCTGTGGTTACACACTGTGGGCATTAAGAATCAGCTGGAACATCAACCGCTGCGTTCACACCAGCTCTGCTCCATGTTTGCATTGTCCTCAACAGATCCACAATAAGGGTTTCCCAAGGAACTGGTGATAACATTCATGCAGCTGCTCCTTCAGGTGAGTTACAGTCTCCATGTGAGAGATCCCCAAGCAGTTCCCACTGGTCCTTGGTCATGGGCACCTTGGCATACCCAGACACGATCCTACAAGGTACCCTGAACACCAAGAGGGGCACAACTATCCTTTCTCCTGCACTTTAGAGGTTTGAAATGGGTCTGGGCTCTGAAAACCCAACAGACCTGACTACAGCACAGCTCTAGTTCATGCTGTAGACCACAGGTTGCCAGTTTTCTTTGCTCAATAAGCAGAAGCAAGCACCACCCCCAGCTGTACATTCAAGCAGGGGGAGGTGTTTGGTTTCTCGACCCACACTTGCATGTTACACTTACAGTTTCAAAGTCTCTGTAAGAAAGAGTCGTGACAGTGCTGTGTAACTGCTTCAGATGCCCCCTCTGTGCTGTGAGTGCCAGAGCTGCCCCTCACACTGCACACAGGTGTGACTCATGATGTGTAACACAGCAGAAGATTCGTCCCACAGCTAGGTACGTACTTCCTATTGCACCCACCTCCTTCTCAAACCTCCCTTCAAACAGCACAGGATTCAGCCTGGAAAACATTCTCCAGCATCACTGATTCAGCAGTGAATTGCTCTTGGCACAGCCTGCTCTGCCAAAAGGCTCAGGTTGCTGTGAAGTGTGAAGTGTCATGAAGCAGCAGGTAAGTTGTTTTGAGGTGTGAGATCTGTGCAATGAATAGTCTTCTGACACCAAAGTGTGTGAGAAACAGTGTTATAGCTGCATCCAATCTCCATGATCCAAGCACACTTCAGTCCAAGCCCAAGTGTCTGTGCATACACGGTTCAGCTTTAGCAACAGTCCAACACTCCTATGCATACAGAAATTCTGGTCCAGAATGAGACTCGAGTGTCTGCTACCCGAGGCTGCTGCACAAGAAGGTCCAAGAGACCTCTCAGTGGGCAAAATACTGTGTAAGATGGTGGCTCCTCAGTTACTAGCCGGCTAGCATGGCCAGCTAGAGGTACACTCTCCTCCTGCAAGGCCAGTTTCTCTGCCAGGGTAACTCCAGGAAAGGCATAACACTGAAAACTAGACACTTATTTATTTCTAAAATCATTTCATTATGAAAACTCGGTGTACTGAACAGCACAATCTGGCTGAGTATTTCCAGATTTCCAACCCTAAGGACAGGGATGTGAATGCATGGTGAGAAGGGTAGCAGCATGCAGAGCAGTGAGGAGTTAATTCTTACTTTAGGAGCTCTTTTGCCCTGCACAAAGAACAAAGAACAGTTAAATATTATTGCAGAAGTTCTGGGAACTTCCATGCAGTCTGTGGGCAAAAGCTTGTCACAGACTAGCTAATACTAGCTAGTGCTACTACAGCCGGTACTGAGCTGTCAAAGCAAGAATGGGAGGAGCACTGAGGGATGGCACAAGAAAGTCTAATTGCACAGCTCCAGCTGCAACACTCAGTCCCTGACACACTGAACTACAACCGTGCCAAAGGCTGAAGGAACAGCTCTGCAGAGCAAGCCGAACTGCAAAGGCTCTGACAGCCTGGAAGATGCTCTCTGGGGTTATGTGATGTTTTCCCAGTGTACTGGAGTGGTGTGTAGGTGATGCCAGAGTGCAACTGTACATGGCACCTGAAGAACAGCAGTTCTCTAACTGTAGCACATCAATCATCTCAGAGGCTGGCAACAGCCAGGGAGCTCTGGCTCACCCTGTACTGAGCTGTGGAACATAAATTAAATATTTTCAGAATATTCTTTCTCTGTATGCAACCGGTGCAGCTGTTGCATGGATGCCATGCTAGAAGGGAGAAGAGATGTCTGCAGAGAGCACCCACTCACAAAGGTGGCATTGTGTGAAAACACTTGAGCACACCAAGGCTGGGTAGGAGGCAGGAAATTCCTTGTGAAACCCCTCAAGAACAGAACAGTGTAGGCAAAAGTACAGGGGAAGCTCAGACTCCCTTCCTGCAGGCACTACCTGTTGCAACACCCAGGAGAGGCACAAAGCCTCCTCCCGGGGCTCGACACACACCCAAAGCACCCTGAAAGTCACTTTGCAGGGGGACGGAGGGGATTCAGCCCCTCCGCAGACTCGGGGCCACGGCTCCCCCCGGCAGCCCCCGTCAGAGCAGCTAATGAGCAACAAGACTTTGTTCTCCTCGGAAAATAATCGGACTCAGTCTTCGACGGCAGGCCGCCCCTCCCAGGCACCAGTGCTTAACAAAGCCCTAATTATGTAAGGCTTACATAAGGCGGCACACCTGCCCCCCCGCCGGCCGCGCTGCCCCCGCCTGCCGGACCCGCACCCGGGCAACCCTCGGACCCTCTCCAGCCGCCAGCAGCTGACAGCACCGAGCCGGCACCAGCCTTTTGTCCCCTGGTCCACACAGAGCCACGGCTGTGAGGCGCTCCCAGGCCTGGCACTGTGCCCTGGCCAAGCCGCGTAGCAGCGTGAGCCTCGGGCAGCGGGACCTGCGGGCAAACACAGCCCCCGAGCAGGGGAGTGACCGAGTGCCGCCACTGCTCTCGGCCCAGCGCTGCTGGTGTCCTGCTGAGTCACAGCCACGGTGCTGCCAGCCACAAAGGCACCTTTTGGGCTGAGCCTGCCCAGCCCCAGAGCTTGCCTGCTCCCAGGGGAAGGTTCCCTCACCTGTCAAACAGCACCTACATCTTCATTCCCGCTGCTGATTTGCCTAGGAGTTAACCACCTCGGGTCTGTCATTCATACCTGTCACTGTACCCAGACACAGACACTGTCATGTTGGAATAACAAATAGCTGCTTGAAGTCTGAGTAACACAGTTTTTTCATTTCTCTAAGTATCTGTAAAGTGATCACTCGCTGTGGGTTCAAGACACCTACAGGAAATCTGCAGACTGCTGGTGATGAGGGCCCAGGACCAGAGGATGGAGGGAAGAGATGTAAAATAAGCTCTGAGGAAAATGCACTGATGCTGCAGGCCAGAGCATGAGGAGGGAGCCAGACCAGGAACACACAAAAGCCCAACCCATCTCCAGACTCCTTGTGTGAGAATGAAGTTCAATCAATGGAAAACTTTGAAATGCATAAGGCAGCACTGCCCTTCTTTTTTACTCAGAGGTCTTCAGCATATCAGTTACTGATAAAGTTATGCTGCAAAAGAAAACTCCTTTCCTGACTTGAAGGAATCCTTCAGGAACAAAAGGCAGCAAATCTGAAGGGCAGCAGCAAGATACCACCCTAAAACCAAAGGGAAAGGAAGCAGCCAAGAGGTGCCAAGAGGCAAACTAGAATATCAAACAGCAAACTTTGGTGACAGACGATATATCTTCTAACCCTGGGATTATGCAAACAGAACCAGGCCCCAAATACCCAAGAGATCTTGTTCTGGCTGGGCCTCAACGCTGTGGACGCTGAGACCCGGGTTACATAAACACCAAAGAGCACTTATATAACTGTTGTATGGCACAGGCTCACAGCCACCGGCACCCTATTGCCACCAGAGTGTGGCAGGGAGCTGCTCCCGTGCCCAGCCCCTCCAGGACCTCCTCCCATCCCTGCACAAGCCCAGGTGAGGTGCCCACCAGGTTGTCCTCCCTCTTGCAGGCACCACAGAGAAAAGGCTGATGGTTACCCTGGAGCACCGGGCAATCTTGTATCCATTTCCTGCTCTGTTATGCTCCAAAGAGGGTTGTGAAGTTTCAAATCAAACATTTTCATAGTGTTTTGAGATGGCAAGAACTGAAGAAATGCAGAACGCTGCTACCTGGCATCACTCTTCCAGATATGCAATCAAAACCACCTTTCCCAATAAAAGTCCTCAAACCTAAAATGTAAACTGTTTCCTCCTCATGTGCCCCTGCTCTTGCGCAGACACTGTGGGCATTAGTGAAGACAGGGAAACAAAGCCAGGAAAGGCACTCACTGAGGTAGTGAGGGAAGCAGGGATGGGTCACATTTGTCCTTTAGCTGAGGGAGTGCAAGTTACATAAAACTACTGCTCTGGAGTCAGGAAGTGTTTCAGGCTGAGTGCTGGGAAGTTTTCAACAAGGACTGAAACCTCCCCTTTCTGGTTATCCCAGTTAACTAGTAACCCAGGAGAGTTTTGTCAGCCAGATTACAAAAATTACCACGGGGATCTAAAACACAAGTACCTGGATTTAACCATCAGATGTTATTTATTTTCACAACAGTTCAAAGGTTTTTATACAAGAGAAATCTGATTTCTCCTTGTGAGGTGGCTAAATATTGATTTAGGTAACAAAGATAAATTTCCCCTCCCGGCTTCAGAAAATAGATGCATACGGGGGCTTGACATGTTCCCAGCACAGTGAATCCAGCTGGCTGCTACCATGACTTTTCTAGAGATAAATTTCAGGGACTAAGAAAAGAGGACGAGTAGGGGAGCAAGCATTCTGCATTATGCAATGATTACATAAGCATTAGTTTACACTAGGTAGCTGGGAGTTGTGGTATTAGCTTTATACCAGCATACCCTCAGAGCAATGAGAAATAATAAAGAAGGGATTATTGCTGCCACACACTTCCCAGGCCACCAAAATGGCAAACAAACAACAAGTACCAGCTGAACTTCAGTCTCTGCCTTGTGCCCTCCCCATAGCTTGTTCAGGACCTGTGAACAGGGAGGGGGGAGAAGAGAGGTGATACTCAGAAATTAAAAGAGCAGCATGGGAAATAATCCCAGTTAAAAGCATCCTTCAGCATCCGAGTGCTCCTTTGTTGTTGCTCATGATAACAGCAGGGTAGGAGAGGAGGGATTTCAAAATCGTAATACCTGGCATTTGTACTCTAGTCAGTGTCAAAGAGTTCACCACCCACCACAACCAACTCCTCACAGTGACCTGTGAAACACCCTCCTGTTCATCTTGCAGAGGAGGAAACTAAGGCAAAGAAATCAGGTAGGCATCAGTGCTGAGGGACTCTCAAGTTGTTGGCTCCCTGTCCTGTGCTCTTTCCTCTCCTTAGATATAGTTTCCTACTTGAAAAAAGCAAAACACAGTTGTAGATTTTTTTTTTTTTAGAACTGTAACAAAACACAGAACTTCAATTGCATTCCCTTTTTCTGCTTCAGTCTCTAAAGTAATTTCAGAGGAATTTTTAAGGACTCTGTTTAATGAGGGAGGCATCACTTGGGAAAAAAATTCAAATTGTTGAGTTTGAGCCTGTGTGCCACCGCATTCCACTGGCACTTCTCCTATCAACTGCAGCCAGAAAAGTGACTGAGAACATTGGAGAAAGCTAATAAGACCAGGATGAAACACCGTAGCTGAAAGGACAATCTGTTTCTAGTCTTCCTTTTCAAAATATTGGCGCCGCTAAAGGGGCTTAACAAAGGGCTGCAAAGTTGTTCATGGCAATCAGACTCACACAAATTGAAGGTGCAATGTCACAAGGATACCCCCATCCAAAATACACAATTCCCCAAAACCTAAGCCTGGAAAAGAACCAGGCACTGGTTCCTTCACAAGGTTGCCAAAATTAAAGTTACCTCTACAGTCAAAAAAAGAAGTATATGGGGAGCAACAAGGGAAGTTTAAATAAGACATGTTTTCTTGCAGGGCAACAAGGGGATAGGTGTTGCACTGCAAAAACCCTTGATTTACTAGCTGGTGGATGCTACCATAACTTTAAAATCCTCTCTAACTTTCCAGAAACATTTATAAAATAACAAAAACGTAGCACAGCACTGCACATATAGGTGCTTGCTACTTTGAAGATCTCAAAAAAGGAGGTCTGGAGTGAAGAAAAAGCCCAGAGTGAAGAAAAGCCATATGAACTAGAGAGGAAAAGATACACTGATGAGTGGTTGAAGCACAAAAGCAGGGTAGAACACATATCCATTCTGTCCTAGACCCACTTGGTGCCCTTGTGCAGTTTTATCATCTCTGGGGACATGAAGGCTATGGAAAGGTGTCATGGGGACTCTCCTGGATCCACCAGCCAGAAAACAACCTCATTAGATCAGGTACAAAAGCTTCCTCAAAGACATACAATTTTCTGCTGGTAGAATTGACAACCCTTGCCTCAGACTTTATAATTTGCAAAGCAATACTGTACAAAGAGGAGTTAAATTTCTCTCTTACTTTTGTACAAATGACCCCAAAATACCTTTCCACTCAAAATTTTTGGAAGGCCTCTAACTCTCTCACTCCATCTATGACCTACAGTGTCATTTCCAAAAGCATCTTCCCTCCCCTCCCTATCTTCTCTTTTTATACCTATTATCTAGACTAAGTTACATAAGCCACTTGTATCATCACCCAGATTCCTCATTTATCCAAACTCATTTTCTATTGCAATTCCTTTCTTTTCTCAGTTCACACTCTCCCAGAATTAGCTTTTTTGTCCTGCCACCACAACCAGAGAAATAAGATGGATTTTTTTTTTCTAGAATCCACCTCTCCCACTAATGGGTAACAAATATTGCATAACTTATTTCTATAAAAACTCCTCATCATGACCACACTGCACTGCACTTCTAGAATAAAGCAGGAATCCAGAGTTGGAACTCCTGGGGACCATTTTTGACCAGCCTATTAAGTTCATAGCATGACTTTGGAAGTATTTGCCACAGGAACAACATGAAAGAAGCTTGGCATCCCAAAGCACTGACCTCAAATTAATCAATTAATTACAAATTTTGAAAGTTCTTCAGCTCTGAACAGGTTTTCCTCCAACACACAAGGTGGTCCCACCAGCAAACAAACCAAGTGACAGCCATCCCCAAACTCTAAACTCATGTTAAGGTTTCACCAGCATCTTCCATTTGATAGGGGAGAAAAAGGGCCAAGTAGCTCTTAGACTCTTAGGCACTAATTAGGGAATCTGGAGCACGCACCAAGAGCTCTGCCTGGTGCCCAGGTTGCTGCCCGGTCAGCAAGCCACCACGGATTTCACTGTCAAAAGAAGCTCTCAAAACTCTTTATCAAGTAGGATGTTGAAGGGAAAACATTCATAAAAATTTGAAGGGTGTGGGGGAGAGGACAGTGGATATAAAATGATACTGCTATTAACAACTTGCCTCCTCTTGTTTCTCTTGTAAAAAATTACTTTTGCAGCATTGCAATACAACAGCAGCAGAAACAGTAACAGCCAGTCCCAGAATGTTGTATCACCAAAGACTTCAGAATTAAAAGCATGAAGAAAGAGTGAGCTTCCTTCTCATATCCCCTCCATCAGGCCAACAGACACTGCAAGACTCTTAAACATTCAACCACTCCCATCCGTGCCTGGTAGGAAGCACAGAAAAATCTGAGCCCCATGAAGGCAGAAAAGTCTCAGTTCCTGATGCACTTTGGTGGCCATTCAGTGGGGTGCTCCAGCACCAGGGTGGAAAAATGAATGACCTGTAACAGGAAAGCAAGATGGAAAAGAAAACAAGGGAGGGAAAAAAAAATAATCAACCCACAAAACTCCCAACCTGATTCCTACCTGGAAACTGCTGAGACTCATCCAAGAGTAACATGCTGCTCAGTGCACCAGGGCAAGCCCTCTGCCTGCACACTTGTTCAGTGGGGCTGCACACTCTCAGCCCTTCTGCTATTCTTGTTTCGGGGTCTTCGGGACAAAAGTTTCCAGTCACTCCCGACAACTCCTTATCTCTGCCCGCAGCCCAGCGAGCACTAAATCCACTCTCACTGGCTGTTCAGTTTGCAGGCGGGAAATGCCTCCTGATAAAAAAGTCCAGGGTACAGGCAGGGAAACCTGCTCTTAAGGTTTCTGAAAATAACTTTGGTAAATAGCTCCCAGTGCTCGAATCCACCCAGCCGGTGTGACGGGAATCAGAACGCACATATCCTCCCTGCACCCAGCCGAGACGGACCGGGGTCACCGTTACATAACTAGTTAAATATGCCTCGTGTTCAGCCTAAATAAAAATTGTCACTATCTCCTCCCCTGCTCGGAGAGTCAAACAGCACAGCCCTGCCCGAGGGAGCTGCTGCTCCACTGGGGACGATGCCTGGAGCTGTGCTGCCGGGACGGTCTGGCTTCGGTACGTGCTCCCGATCAGCGGAGCAATCCCACTTATTCCTGGGAAAAGAGTTTGAGAGAGAAGAGGAGCAGGGAGGCTGAGTGGGTGTGTACGGGGGAGGTCTCTCTGCTCTGGAGCAGCACGCCGTACGGATCAGATCCCATTCACTCAGCCCGTGATCCAGTTCAACTAGTGGCAGAGACCAAGACTGGGAATAAAATAAAAATCCTTACATAACCATTCAGGCTCCGCTGGGGCCCCGCGCAAGGGGAATCCCAACAGACAACAGGACGTTCGGAGCGGGGCACACGCGGGACCACAGCTCTGCTTCCAAGTTTCAGAGCACGCAAGGGAGGGAGCGGGGGACTGAGACGCAGAGAGAAGTACAGCCTCTCTGGCTTTGAAAACAATCACGATTTTATGAACTATTTGCATGAAATCCAGACGACTGAGACTGAAAGCCGAGCAACTCGATGGAGCTGGTAACCTGTTTGTACAAGAACAGGCGAAAGACCCTCCTGTTCCCTTTGTTAAATCAGCAGCTCCTTCAGCACTAAGAGCTGTGGAAGGCTCTCTGTGAGCTAATGGACTATGAATGAGATTTCCCAGTTTTTAGGAAACAACTTGTCCAAATTTACAAAATGCAGACTTACTCTGAGTAAGGCTTTGTCCCCATCTGCACCAGGACAGGCACAGGAGAGAATAAATAAGTACAAGAGAAAAGTTCTTTAAAGCTGTGGTTGAACCTCTAAGGGCTAACCATCCTTCTTCAGTGTTACAGGGACTTTTTCCATGCCCAATTCCCTTCACAAGCATATCTAATACCAGTAACAAACAGCAAACACGGGCTGAAAAGACACGTAATGAAATTAGCTCACTGCTAGTGAGCAGTTGTCCATGTAATGAAGTCAGCTCTATATTGAAACAACTGGTGAGTGAGCATTGGGAGAGCTAGGGTGGGCATAAGAAACCCCAAGGAGGCTGTGTCTGAACAGCCTGGCAGAGACCTGGAGGACTCCAGGACAATGAGCTCATAACAGCAAAGGTTGATGTAGAGGTCTGCAAGCACAGCCAGGGCAGAGCCCAGTTACCCCTTGTGCAACTCCAGCCGTTTCTATTTGACCTTTCATTTGAGAGGGTGGCAGGGCACAGTAAACACTTGCTACCATCCAAACACCCTCAGCGCTTCAGGATGCATCACAGCTTTGGAACAAACCCAAGACGTTTTTTCATAATTAGAGCTATATAAAATTGACCAAAGATAAAGTGTATTGGGATTAAGAGGCACAGTGACAGGACAGGCTCTCACCTGTGCTACAGATTCAAACAGCCTGGCTGGTACACAAGAACATTCAGTGTTTATAAAGGGGGAAAAACAGGGACAAATATATTACGAAGTACACAGCCAAGGATCTTGTAACAGGCCTTACAAGTACTTTGTAGGGTGGAAATAAATAAGCAAACATGACCTCAGCATCTGACCTAATAGACTTATGAAACTGGGAAGCAAGACTTAAAAACAAGTGTTTGTGTAAATACAACTGAGTACATTGCAAGGCATGTTGTGATGGTTTTAGCCGGGAGAAGGTTAATTTTCTTCATTCAACAAAACAGCCAGAATAAGGCTGTGTTTTGGATTTGTGCCGGAAAAGTGTTGATAATACAGAGATGTTTTTGTTGGTGGTAAGCAGGACTTACACAGAGTCAAGGCCTTTTCTGCCTCTCACCTCACCCAACCAGGGAGCAAGCTGGGGATGCAGAAGGAGTGAGCATGGAACACAGCTGGGACAGCTGACCCCAACTGATCCAGGGGATATCCCAGACTTTATGGTGTCATGGTCAGCATGTAGAGCCAGAGAAAGAGGGAGAAGGAGATGTTCAGTGATGCCATTTGTCTTCCCAAGTCACTGTTACTGTGAGTCTTGCTTTACTGGGGATGGCTGAGCACCTGCCTGCTCATAGGAAGTGGGGAATGAATTCCTTGTTCTCCTTTGCTTGTTAACTGTCTTTATCTCAACCCATCTGTCACTTTTACCCTTCCAATTCTCTCCTCTATCCCACCAGGGGAGAGTGAGTGAATGAGTGGCCGTGGGGGTAAAATGGAAAAGGAACTTTTCTAGCTCTTCTGCTCACAACAGCTTACTGGTGAGGCCATCACTGTTAGGCAGGATAAATAAATATTCACACAGCCAAGAATTAGATCTACCAGAAACAGTCAGTTTATAAAATCATCTCCTCATGGAAGGTAATCTTGTTACAGATAAGTCTATTTACTGAATAGTTTTTCTGTCTTACCAGTAAGGAAGAATGTTCTCCCTCTCCTACAGGATCTGAAATCCTACCCTCACCTACCTCATTTCAAAACAAGCTCTTTGCAATTGTACAGCTGTGCTATACATCAAAGGTGGCTTCTCAAGAAACTCTTGTCACCTGAGGGGATCCCTTGCAAACAACTTGGTTAAAAAAATCACAGTGAAGTTTGTATTTTCATAGAATATCAATGTTCCCCACCCCACAGCTTTCTCACAGTCATGCCTCCACATCCACCGGCTCCTTCTGCACACACTGCTGACCTCCAAGGAGGAGCCTACAAACCCAAATTGTTTGCAAGTCATTGAACACAAACCGGGCTTGACAGCCACATTTCACTCTTGATTATCACCTGCTAGTAGCACATACACATTATCATTAAGGTCACTTTCCCTGTCCTATTTTCCATGTTGTTTTAGCAACATGGAAAACACACAATAATGTTAGTTTTTATTTGGACATGGTGTAAAGCAATGTTTATCCACCTAAAATAGGGCACACAGAATCACACCTGAACTACAGAGCACCATGTGTTGGCAGCTGAGTATTGATGGGCTTTGAGAATCATTCACATTTTAAAAAAAGAGTGCATAATAAATAAAAACTCTTTTTGATAAGATCTAAACCAGTCATAGAAAATGAGAGGAGTTTTTCCATTTACTTTGAGTTTTGGACTGAACCACAAGACATGAAATTTGTAAAATCTTTTTTCCTCGTTATTTTTAGTAATATAAATCTTGGTTTATTTTATTTCCCACATTCATCTAAATAATAAGTGGGGGGTGGGAAGTTGTACATAACGAATTTCAGATGCCTCCTGCAAATCCTTTTCAGACTTTTACTGAGGCAAAACACACTGTTGGAGATTCCAGGCCCTGGCTTTCAGGGGCTGTTTAAATGTACTAAAGAAAACAAGCTGTTTTAGACAAGCTGTAATGATTTGAAATTGAAGAATTTATTCCGTAAATATTTATCATCACCTTAACCAAAGCTAAATCCACTGAGTTGCAATCCCAGTTATAGTCAAGAAACTGATTCCTCATCTTTGTACAACTTCCCATATTTCTGCTGCTGAAGCCGACCCACCATATTTGTGCACCACAGAAGTGATTTTGTACTTGAATTTCATTCCTGTTTTCAGCTATGTGCAAATTGACATAAATCGCAAGCTAAAGGTACAAAAAAGTGCCATTTTAAAATTGTTTCTACTAGTTCAAGTATTTAAGTACTTTACACAGATGAAGATTACCTGCAGATGTTTTAATTGCAAAATTTGTTTTGACAGAGATTTAAACTAGGAGTTTCTGTTCATCCAGCCCAAAAAGATTTTATCGTGTAGGTTTCTCCTGTCTCATTTCTATTTGCATATTTGCAAGTGAAAATAAAGTCTTCTGACTCCTACTTAGAATTTTTTGGAGACTGAGTCAGTGAACTGCATGGTGAAGAAAATGTGAACAAGACATTTTCAGTATCTGTAGTACAAACTACTGTTAATAAAATAAAAAAACCCCTCTTAGATTCAAACAATGAGACAGAAACTGCTGAAAGTTCAGTGTTGCAGTTCCTATAAGGAGTAACAAAGAAATTAGAAAGATAAAAGAAATAACTGTGATGTGATATTGTGCCTTAAAATCCAAAGAACACTTCCAATTTAATTGAAACAGTTCCTTACCTCCTTCCAAACTTCTATTATTTAATATTATACTCGTACAACATATAGCTACATGCACATTTTATTTAACCCGTCATTAAAACCAGCACAATAGTATGTAAATGAGGGAAACATTAAAATATGGACCCTGGGCACAGTTTTAAACTCAAATGAAAATCAGAGAAGTGTTTCACCTAGCACATTTCGATATAAAAGGGGTGCTGCCTAAAATGTAAAACAGAGGATTTCCACTTCGGCTTCTTCACACCCATCTGACGACCTTGGCAAAGCGACTTTGCCACTCCTTACCTGTTCAAGAGGGAAAATACCACATTACAAATTTGCTAATTAGTTTCCCTGTGATTTCATCACGGTTTCAGCAGCTGCAGATGAGGGAATACAGTATCCATTAGCAATGACCAGGTGTGGCACAAAGTTGACAACTAGAAGCATACATGGGAAAAAAAAAGGTACCAAACACAACAGAGACAATGGGACTGTCCTTTGTTAGAGATTCTCTGGCTGCTTTATGGAAAATAAAAAGCAAGATTTTGGCCAATAAATTACAACCCCCTGTACCCTGTAAAGCTTATCAGAAAAGCAGGAAGATGATTTGGAGCAGTTCTTTGTTCAGTTAATAACTTGCTTGCTCACTGCTCCCTGTGCCTTCATGCTACTCTTGTATTTGTGGCAGCTTTAAGAGAAGAGAGAAAAAAGAGGTAAAAAAAAAAATCTGAGAAACTCCATACACATATATATAGAAAATGCAGAGCCATGCACGTGGGCTGGTCTTGAAATGCACAGAAAGATTTCTATTTTGTATTCCATCATACGCAATAGATCAAAGGGAAGGAGGGGGGGAAGCGTAGCTGGTTATAACACCACATCATTTCACGAGATCTGCCAGTCCCTGCGCCCAATCCGCGGGTCTGAGGCAAGCAGAGCTCTGGCGTCACCACCTCCTTTTAAAGAAGTAAAGCAAGTCATTACTCCAGGTTATATAACACTTCGACTATGCCAGACTTTGTGCCACCCTCTCAAAAATGAAGCCGCTGTCAGAGACTGGGAGGAGTGCAAGGGAGTCACCGACGTTTTCTTTCGGAGCTTCTGCCTGCTCGGGATAAGCTGAGGAGAGCAGGAGAGAGTTTGAACTTTCGGACAGAGCTGCGAAAGGCTCAGCAGCATCGTCAGTCTGTAACCCCCTGAACAGGGGGCTGGGGGGACAGCACTCCTCAGGATCTCATCCTTTCTTCTTCCCACAGCAGCCCTCAAGCCACACCTCACCCTGCTGAAAATAACCCAGTTCACAGGGTTAGTTAAAATGCTGGAAACACTCAATACCCCCACGCCACACTCCTCCCCATTCCTCCCGGATTCATCGGCAAAGAGCCAGGCAAGGGACCTCTATCCTCCTCCCACAGCCGAAAGTGCCCCAACACAACCAAATGCCCGGCCAGGCAATCCACAGCTCCGGAATCGGCAGGAGGATTGCTAACAAAGCACCCAGCACCGGCTGCTCCCAGCAAAGCAGCCAGGCGGATTTTTCTTTAACGTTGTGATGTAGTGGGTCCAGTAAATCCAGTTCGAGGGAGCTGAGTGCCTGCCATGGGATCTGCGTGGGCATTGGCAGCTCCCAGGATGAAGACCCTTGGGAGCTGGGCAGGTCCAAGCCCCTCAGACTGCACACAAACACCATTTGTTCTGGCAGACACACTGCTACCAGGAAACTGCCGGAAGAAAAATAATGGGTGAAATCTGTGGCAAAACAAAGTTCCCAGAGAAGTCAGTGGGGCTCTTGCCTAGAAGGGGCAAACCTTCTCTGAAAATTCAGTATAACCTTCCTGCATTACTCAGTAACAAGAATTGCAAAAAACTGCAAAACATCCAATCTCTTTTCACCTTTGATACCAACTCTACCCTTTGTATTTTACTGAGCTGGACTGTGGAAACATAGAAGCCAGCCAGCTTTTTTTCTGGAGCTTAGGAAACCAGCACAAGTCTCAAATATAAGATGTGTGGATGCAGAAAGCATATGCTTAACAGCCACAAGGCTCTTATCATTCTCAAGAACTGAGAAAACAATAAAACCCCCTGAATTTCTTAGTTATAGCAGGTCATCTGACAGATGCATCCAAAATCTGCAGTTAGATGCACATTTGCTGACTGATTACCCACAACCATCTGGCTTGGGGCTGACCCCCACAGTCCGCACCTGTGTGATAATGCACATTGAAAAACTAACCCATCAGGATCATTTTCTAAGGTAATGCAGTTTCCTAAAACAATTTGATAAAGTTAAAACATGTCAATACGCAAGATGTTAGTTCACAAGTAAATTCTTTTGCAGGTATTGATTACTTTTGTACCTCTACGACAAGCCATCCTCTTTGCAAGCAATTACTGGCTGGGAAGGCAGTCTACAAGAAGTGACTACAAGCATTTAAATGTACCTGGCTGTTCAAGAACAGCAAAGTACATAGCAGTACATGGAAGTTCAGGCTTGGCTTCCCAGGTTTACTAAGACCAGAGCCATTGCATAGGCAAAAAACTTAGACTTGAGCAGAGGTTTGCCTCCCCTAGAATATGTTCTTGCAGCTTCCTCGGAAATAGTACTGGTGGGCTCTAGAGGGAGCTGCATCCAGTCACAAGCAACCAAAATAAAAGAATCTAGACAAAGAAGTCCATCAAGAAGAAAAAAAATGGGAAGATGTCAATCACCACTCTTCCCTTTTCCCCAGTAAATCCACCTTGCACTCCGCAAAGATCGACCCGCGGATTAAATGACAGGATTATCTCTTCTGAGCATCCACTACTCTGCAGTATGTACACACAGAACACAGCAGAGCTTCAAACTAAAGCCACCCTCATGATCACCTTGAATACTTTTCTAGATTTAGCAAAGTCCTGACTTCTGTTTCTTTCCACATCTTTTCCTCCAAGTCATCCCCTTTTAACCATCACGAAGAGCCTGCTCTTCACTCCAAGCTGACTCCAAAGGCCTGGGCCTTTCCTTAGCCCCTGCCACAAGCCTCCAGACAAAAAGGACAGGAGATCAAAGCACATGTCACCAGTCTGAGGCACGAAGCAAGCAGCAACCAAGCCCACTGTGCCATGTACTGCAGCAGACAGAAGCATCTCATGACAGGGTTCCTCAAAGAGCAGCTACAGTCTGAGGCTGCCTGGACCTTGGGATGCCCAACTGCCCCTGATGCCACCCAAAGACACAGCTCTGCTTTCTAAAAGTAGCTGAGAGATTAAAGTAGTACGTAATTGCTCCTCTTCTTAAGGAGCACACTGTGTTTTCCAGTAGATAGAGAGAACAACTTAAAACCAGTGTTTCCTAAAAGCAAATGGTGTGCATGCACATCAAGAGTCAAAGGAAGAAAGCTTTCAGATTGCTGGGACAAATTTCCATTTACCAACAAAGGCAGAACCTTCCCAATCCAGCAAAAAGTGCAGGAAAACTATGTCCTAACAGCAGTTCCTTTTATCTTTCTTTCCTGCAGCAGTATGGACCTCTCTAAATCTGGATAAAAATAATATAGAATAGGACACCATTCAGCATGGTATTGTTCAGGAGACCATCTCCACACTCTGCCTCTTCCTCTCTCTGAGTTTCATACAGGTGAGTAAAACATGATCTAATTTAAAAGAATAACTTCAGTTGAAAAGCAAAAACTTGTGTATTTGAGTAGGAGGAGCCCGCAAAATGAACAGATTTATATCAAAGACTTTCCTCTCTTCCTCTGTAAGGACAGAAATTTACTCTTTTCCCAACCACTCAAATCCAGCTGGGGACTCCCACATACCCCACAGTTCTGTTTTGTTCCGGCACTTTGCTGGGGAGAAGAAAAGATGGAAAGATTTGGGGCAGGAAGTACATGAATAACACCACCTCCAAAATGAGCAGTAGATCTCTGTACCTCAAGGATGCATTCATGTACCATTCAAAGAAATATTAACCCACACTGCCATATGATTTAGAAACAGATTTCCAAAATAATTTCAGCTTCAATAACTCCAGGTGCTAATGAACTTTCTAGTAAGGTGTTAACTTCCGATTTTTTCCATCAGGTTAGACAAGGGAATTACCCAAGCAGCTACAAATTGATTTCCTTTTCCATGTATGTAACTGCACCCCTTGCTGTCCACACCAAGATGATGGTCCACCAAGAGACACAAAGGAACATTATATAAAATGCATTCTTTCTATAATTTCATACCAACATTTTTCCCCAAACACCAAGTGAAAATTGTAGGCAAAGCTGATCTAGCAGGATCCCTCAAGTGAGGGTTCAAGGAAAGCAAAGATCTCTTCAAACTTGGATCAGCACTGGCTGCCCTCTGAAGTCACGAACTGCTGTCTTTATATCTTGGGAAACTCAAAACTGTGAGTACAAAGTGGCTGCTCAAGTTCAAGCAAAAAGCAGCTACTGAAACACGTTGTTGATCATCTCCAGAAAGGAAAGGTAACTCCGGATCTGCCATGACACTATCAAATGCCATAAACATGATGAGCAGTTTTAAGAGACCAAGGTGAGGAAAAGGGTTTCCCTTCCCTCTCACTCACCTCTTCAGCCAATCTCTCAGAGGTTCTGAGACTTGGCCCTGACACCTTCACCTGTGTGTGCTCCTCTCCTGGGACCCCCTACTCTGCACCACCAACCAACTGTGCTCCTCATTCACTCCTCTGGAGCAGGGCTGTATGTCCACAGAAACCCCACACAAACCAGCTTTGGTTTGCTCCAGCGCTTTGTCAGGGAGCAGGAGGACCAGTATGAGCCTGAGCTGGGAAGAGGGAGCTTCTCCAGTTCTCCACTAGTCAAACAGAGATGCCACAGAGCCGGCATCCCCCCAGGCCTGAGGAAAGGAAGAGGGGATGGGAAAGGAGAGAACACACACAGGGCAGAAGACAAGGCCAATTCCAGGTCACATCACAACAGCAGCATTATTATTTGGTGTTGCCTGGTATATTTGTACTGTAATAATTGCAGTACCACTGTGGTACTGGAAAACAGTTCACTGCTATACCCTGAAAGTACTGCTGTACCATACACCCTGTAATACAAACACAAAGCATTAAGGCATCATTCAGAGAACTGAACCATCACTTTTACCCCTGAAAACATCTTTAACCCAGATACTCAGAGGTAAGAAAACAAGCAACTTGCCACTATTATTAATAGCAGCAATATGGATGAGAGAATGAATTCCAGAGACTTCAACCAGAATAATCCAAAGACATTCAGAAAGTGGAAAACCAGAGCACTACAGTGGGATTTATTCAAATATTCAACAGGTTTCCTCAGGAAAGCTCTGAGGTATGAACAGTTGCTGCATTTGAAAGGATCTGTAAAATCCATATTGGAGGTTTGTTTCTTCTTTGCTCAAACAACCTTTTATTCCAATGGAGCTCTACACAGCCCTGAGCAACTACCAGGATCAGAGGAAAAGTGCAGGACTTGAAACAGCCCTTTATCTCTACAGTCATCAGTACCATCACATTTCTAGAAAAGATACAGGGAGTTAGCAAAAGAAGTTCTGAGCAGTCACCCACTGCTATCAGAAAATCAAACACGATAAAACAAGTGCTGCAACCCACAAGTGATGAGAAAACAGATGAAGTGGGCAGGGATGACAAGGCTGGAAAAGCAGTGGAAGCCTCTGGCTAGGACTGAAGTGTGCTGCTAGGGTGGGTGTGCAGTTTGGCAGCCAGTGGGAAGGGGTTCTACGTGTCAGAGTAGGTAAGGCCTGGAAGGAGCCCTCCAGAAAAATAAGACTAAAGCTATAAGAGCTCCTACACACGGTGCTAAGGTTCATTAGCTGACCACCACTGAAAAAACATACAGAGGATGTAAGCTACGTGGTTATTAGCTCTCACTTACTCAGAAATATTCCAAAAACTGCCTTTCATGCTCTTTTCCTTCCTCGAGAACAGGGGCAGAAGGTTTAAGAACTGCTTTCATCAACACTGAAAGCTTGTACCACACAAGTCCAAACTGAACTCTAGTCCATCTATGGGACAGACTCTACTGAATGCAAACAAAACTGAAAAGAGATGAGAAAATCAGCTCCAAAGCTGAAGACAGCACTCAATGACCAGAATGTAAAAGGAACCCACTGAAAATTATGACACCAAACCTGCCACAAGTATTAAGTCCACACACAATCTATATCAAACAGACAAAACCAGGTTGCAAAACACAAGTCACTGCTCAGTCTGAGGTGATGCTATCCACCATCAGCAGGTGTGGACAACATTACAGTAACCCTGGAAGGCTCTCAAGTCATTTGAGTCAGCATCAAAACACAGAAATATTAAAACAAAACCACTGTCTTGCAAGCAAACTGAAAAATATTCATTTTATCACTGTTATAATCACTGTCATTTAACGCAAGTAATTGGTTTCAGTCTGGAGAAGATGAATGTGCAGTCTGTTGTCCTTCCAAGCAAATAACTGTGAAACATTAACACTATTCTAAATCTTGTAGTGCTAGGAATATGCAAGAGCCCATCCACAAGGGAGTGATACCCCCAGGATCCCCAGTGGGATCAGAACAACCACAATACCAGAAGGGGAGGAGAACAGCACAGCTGGGAATAGGGAGAACAAAGTTTTAACAGAAATTATGAAAATTAAGCTTTTAAAATGCTTCACAGTATAAATATTAGAACACTGCATCCCTGCTTGTGAATAAAATTGTCTATTCCCAATATGATTTTTATGAATGAGGCTGATCTACAAAGAAATAGGACTACAAGTATCAGATGGACAAAAAGTGATCCTCTTAATTCTGGAGCTGGTTATATTTCACAGGACAAACAGCAGGAGGCTGTTTTTTTGTTAGATCCAAGGCAAATCACATTTCTGAGGCAGTAGGCAGCTGTGAGGAGAGACCAGGAAAAGCCAACTGGACACCTCCACAGAAGAACATAATTATATATTGAAGCACCAAAAAAGCTTCCTGATACTGGGGCAGATAGAATGAAAGCTCAACAATCTGAAATCTTAGAGGCAATCTAGTTTTCCTTAGATTGCGGGGAGAGTTTTTCCTGTACCTAATGAACAACTATAAAAACATTTTATATTAGTTTTATGTAAATTGTCCTTTTACTCTTCCTTGTGGTGTTCTACATGTGTTAAAAATTATTTTTAATTCATCACTACAGAAATGTAAAGCATAAACACGTTTCTAGTGTTTTAAGATGAAAATAAACAGCTGTCATTAGCAGATAATGAGGTTCTGATATACCCACATTAATCTTGTTCGCATTGGGAAGAATAATCCTGACAAACAATTATGAGTATTCACCCACAATCCTATAGATGTGGATGGTAAAGTACAGAGGTCTGTGATAAAATAACCATGGGGAATGACCCACTTGGACAAGACAAAGCCACTCCTCTCTGTTAATAAACGTTTGGCTACCACGTCATCTACAGTGCCACTGGTACAAGGGAACAGGGTCATCACCAGTCTCTGGGAAAAGTCATCTGCGGCCTTACAACTCCATTGGTATTGGGAACTCCCTTTTTTCTTACCTGAACCAACACTTCCATTTCTGCTACTTTCTCATTAGAAAAAGCCATTACATAGATAGAGACAGAGGAATTAAATTCATTTGTGTAAACATTTTATAAGCATTTAAAATCAAAAAGGCATCTTCAAGTAGCACGTGAATATAAAACCAAACCAAACAGCACTTGAGGAAACAATGTACTGTGAAACCAAAAATACTTCAGTAAACAGAAGAGAGAAGCGTCTAACATGCTATGTTAGGAAAAGGAAGACTCTCAGCATCTCTAAGTAGATGTATCCAAAAATCTGCACACCCTTTGAAGTTATAAAAAAATTGCAATTTTAAAGGAAGCAAACAGAGTAAATCCATAGGCTCCAGCTACAGTTTAGTGATACAAAGAGTTGATGGTAAATTCAGCATGGGGAATTCTCATCTGAGCCACATATTCCTGTCTCCATGTCCTTCTGCTGGACCAACAAAAAGATTTCTCAGCTCATGCCATGACCTAATAACACTTAAACGTAATTTGCACACAAACAGCTGTGCTGGTCCTAACCTGAATTGGTTCTCTCCTGAACAGGAGAGTAGGGCAGCTATAACTAGGTGAGGATAGAAGGTGACAACTTCCTTAGTCAGCACTTCCACTTTTCATCTTGTAAAACACACAAACAAAAATGAATCCAACCAGCTGTTAAAGATGATTATTGTAGATGAGCAATAATTGCCCACAGCATCCATTAAATAGGTTACCTATGGGCATGCCAGTGATGTAAACATATACGTTTTCACCAGATTATTTTAATAATACAAGTAATTGTAAATTGATCTATTTCCTTATGTAATTGGTTCCCCAAAACCCAAGGCTATTTTAAAAATTCTACCCTCCTTGCATTTTATGCTTGTGACTTGTTTCCATGATGTAAATATTTTTTGGCCAGGAGTCCATATTTAACCTACATTAAATCCCTGTTTAAACTAAACACCCACATAAGCACTTTTCCCTGCCAGGAGCTGGGCAGATCCTAACCCCTACACAATCTAACAAGGGGTCACAGCCATTTTCCTATAGCAATGTACACAGATCCACAACCCCATTCACTCACCACTTTCATCAAGTAAGTCCTCCTCGTCATCCCCATCATTGTCCTCTTCCATCGCCTCCTCCTCATCTTCCTCCTCCTCCTCTTCCATATCCTCCTGCTCCAAGTCCGGGTCCAGGTCCGGATCACTCCCTGAGATTGACTCGTCTGACATGATTCCCAGTGGTGCTCCTTGTGCATTACCTGCTCATGTTCTACCGTGAGGCAGCCCTGCAAGAAAAGAGAGGTCCATGAGCCCAGCAAATCCCAACCTGTGAGCCTCGAGCCTCAACACCACAGCAGGATCACTGCACATAAAAACACAAATCTGCCATCAGCCTTTTAAATAACAGTTACATCAGACTGTTAAATATCAGACAGTGCACAAAACCCTGGGTAGAAAAGGGATGCCTTAAGCAATGGATCATAATGATACAGGTCCAGCATTGGAGAGTCAGTACCAGAACCAATAGGTTAACTCATCATTCACTCACCTCCCCCTGCATCTCTTTATTGGTATCCTTGATACACGCACAGCAGAAAGATTCGATTGTTCAGAGATGCAAAAATAAATAAATTATGTGAACAATTTCAGAACACTGCTGTCCAAACACGAAGAATGAAAGGATGGATCTCAGAACTGCACAGGGATACCTGTCACCCTGACAGCACCATCACAGTGTGCAGATGTGGGTCAGGGATAGAACCCTCCTCCTACCTCAGCTGTACCCACTGTGAAGGTCCCTCAGCTCCTCATCACAGTCTGGCTGAACTCTCTGATCCAACCAACACAACAGAAACAGTGTTACCTTGGTAATTCGGACAGAAGACAACAAAGATCCAGTTTCTAAAGGTTGAAAATCCCTTTGTAAATGAGGGTAAGAAGAAAAGTAAACACAAAGGATGGATAAACGGAATTTGCATTTCCTTTCTCTCAATGACAAGAACTGGAGCTGGGTGTGCACAGCTCCTCTGTTACACTACTCCAGTGCATCACAGCAGAAATGTGGTACAACACAACAATAAAGCCTAAAGGGAGGACCAGGGCAATCACAAAGCCATGAGTTTATCTGCTCAAATCATGCACTGTCACTTCTGGACAGCGATGGGTTCTTCTGGGCACTCCTCCTTCATAGGCACAGAATGATCATAAAGGACCTGTGTAAGACGGATGAAAGAAACACAACAAAGAAAAGAAGACAAAGAAGGCAACTTGATCTCAAGGAACATTAAGCAAAGTCTATGTTAAAAAATCTAGCGCAAGAATTACTACCCACACATGCCCCAGAATGCTTCTTTAAAGAAGCATCAAGGAAACATTTCCTCATCACTCACTTCCCACTGACCCCTACTTATATCACATTTCCACTGTAAACTATAAAATGTTTAAGAACCATACACTTCAAGAAAGAGAAAAAATTAATTTTCAGCTGTGTTTCAGCAGTTACCAGATGAACACAGAAACCTGAAGGTTAAAGACACAACTCAACACCCTTCTAGCAGGGCTGAAAATCTGTCGAGTACAGTGAATTATTCCAGCTGAAGTCATCAGTTCCTGCTCTGCCTCTCTCAGCTCCTCAATAACAATGAAGAGCATCTGAAAGAAAGAAAACACAAGGGAAGAGCAGGTTTTGCAGAGACTGGCATTGGAACAGGCAGCCTTTCACCACTTGGTCCCAGGAGCACTTCACCATCAGGCAGAGACAACTGAAGTCCCTACATTATTATTTGTGTCACATGAAATAAGTTGGATTAGTCAAGCAGATGGTAGAAAAGGCCAAAATCTGAATTAGCTCCAGTGGAATTGTGCCATTTTACACAAGCCAAAGATATTAATTCAGCTTCTGCTGGTAGAGGTACGAGCCCTGTTGCTGTCAGGCAGCTGCAATACAGTGACCTCCAGCATCACTTGCTTTGGTGTCTGGTGACTTCAGTCAAGGGCTGCAGACATAAAACCATCTATTACCAGAAGTTTTTCTTGACAAAAGTTGTGCTAAAGTTTGTGCCTTGCAAAACAGCAGCTTATTTTTTCATTTAAGTAGCAACAATGTTCCCTTCCAGTTGATATTCAGCCCTAATGAGAACAACATACTCAAACCTGCAACTTTCAAAGCTGCAGATTTCCTTACATTTCAGCAAATGGTCACCTTTGTGGGTCTCTACTGGTTACCCAGGATTTCAAAGGGGTTTGTTTATTCCTATGTTGTCTATACTGTGCTGCAAACCACCTTGAAACCATATTTTAAAATTGGTTTTACTATCCCAGCAAACTAACCACACCACCAAAACAAAAAGCAAACCAAACCCAAACACTACGAACGTGGCAGGAATGAATTCTCACCAAGAAACAGAAAAAGCAGAAATGCTGTCATGTCACTAAATGTTCCAGGTCAAAGAATGACACGTGATATAGTTTCTCCCATGTGTCATCTTCTCATGTTTCATCATTTGTCACAGAACCTTAAAAAACCCCCCCAAACCAGAAGACAGAACACTTCTGAAAATTGTTTAAAGGAAAGGATATGTGTCCTTGTACTTCTATAAATAAAATCAAACCCAGTGGAGAGCAGCTCGCTCAGACTGGAGTACACAAGGACTCGAATCTAAGCTTTATTTTTTTTTAGCAGCAAATACGTGTTCTGTACAAACCAACTCCCGACCCCCAGCTCGGCAGCCCCAGCCACCTGCAGGAGAGTTAAACAGAAGCTTTTGAAAACACTTAATTAACTGCTGCAGGTGAAACAAAGATGGTTAACTCCTATGGGTCACGGTGCTCTCTGTCTCCTTCCCTCCCTCCTCCTGGGCTCTGGCAGCTCCAGTCATCATTGCCCAAGCGCAGGTCCCGGGAGGGCTCCTGGTGGCACTGGGAGCAGGGACACAGCCCGATGGCAGGTACATGGGACACAGCCCAGAGACTGCCCTTGTTTCCCACACCGATCTGACCCAGTTCGGAGCCTCCCACCAAGGGGAATTACACAACAGGGCCAGATTGTAGCTGCCGCTACTGTTTTCTGGCTGAGTTATTCCAACCTGCCCCATCTCCTGCCTTTGCACACGCAGGCACGCTGTGCTCGACCTTTAGTCACGGCGGGAAGGGCATTTTGCAAGATAAACTGATTACCTGCGACTGGACTCTTGGGCTGTCCCACTCTGGATCCCCTGCACGGCCTCAGGACAGCAGCAGGATGAGTCTGGTGAGGAGGGTTACAGCACCAAGAAATACACATCAAACACACTGCACCGCCCTTACAGCAGGCAGGCAGACATCCTTACACATGGTGAGGCTGCTGGGGAATTAGGGGAAAGCACCGAGAAATTCCTCTTGCTTACTCAGGGAGGAGAAAAGAGCTGTCATGTTTATCCTACCCAGGAAGTTAAACCCTGCAATCAACTGCACATCAAATTAAGATCCAAGACAGCCTCTCTCATGTATTATGTCCTGTCTTTCAACAAAGCTAAAAATAGTTCTGAAGTTTCTTGGGCTTTGCTTTTTTAAGGTAGAGCATTTCAGATAGTAAGTAAATGCCATGTGGTGAAGACTGCCTCCTCCTCAGCACAGAGAGGAGGTCCAGCTCTGGATGAGGAAACTTTGCAAATTTGGACACATTTTTGTTGTGCTCATGTTTTTCTTTCACTCTGCAAATCCCTTCTAACATATGAAGTTGAGAGAGAAACGTGCAAGCAACTTTTTCCCTTCTACGTGACAGTTGTTCACAGCAGGGTCACACTTGCCACGAGCCAAACTCCGAGGTGAAACAGCAGCCACCAGGGGATGTGGGGACATGGGCCATTCCTGGACATCACTTTCATCAGAGGACTCACCAGCACTGTAAATCCTAAACCATTATTTAATTAACTATTACAAACACCAACAAGTAAAAGAGGAGGATGCAGGAAGGGCAGATGAGAGTCCTTCCCCACATGAGGAGTGAGGTTTCTCCTATACCTACAGGAAGCCAAAGAAGACACAGTTACTTTAGAGAAGCACTTTGCCCACTACAGCAGAAGTGATTTAGGCCCAGGACATGCTCATTCCCAAGTACACATCCATCCCATACAAATCCTTCAGAAAGCACAGGTTTAACACTAATGCTGCCCCAGTGCTGAACAGTAAAGAGGATTCAATCACCTCCCCAACCTCCAGCCAAGCCAAGTATCTGGGACTCATCCAGATTTGTCCCTTAAAGCCTGTTTTGTAACCAAGACTCCACACTGGCCATTGTGGCGCCTGGCCATAGAAACAGAACCAAGCATGCTGGCAAATTACAAGAGGATTTGCACAGACAGTTTAATAAAACCAGGTATTTCTCAGTCATTGCTGCACCACGTTCTTCAGTCTCTGCTGTACAGTCATGTTTTACAGTAATAATAATTTCCTTCAATTGTTTTTCGTTTTTGTTTGGCAGCAAAAGAGTGTAATAGTTGGTTGGGGCCATAGGATTCTTCTCAATGCTCTCAGCTCACACACAAACACTCCAAACTGGATGTGTGTGAAAGTAACTGGCTCCTCAGGGCAAATCTCATCTTTTTGCTGGATCACTGCTAGCACCATTTTGGTACAGCCTTCAATAACTAACCAAACATTATTTTGTATAAAGCACACAGGTGCATCACTAAAGAAGTCATGAGCATAAACTTCTCTACAAGAAGTTTACAAGAACTGTTACGAGAAAGTCTTGTAACAGTTTGCAAGTAGTAACTTGCAATTTTATTGCAAAATAACAATGAATACTTTTCTGTTCAATTTAAAAATCTACCAAGAAATAAAACTGGAATCAGTTGGATGTACAGTTTGATTCTAACAAACAAACAAAATTCTATAAATTGACACATAACATTAACACCTCTATTACATTACCATGTCAAAAATGGCAGGGGAGAAGGGGAATCACTTAAAAGGCTAAATATTTTCCCAAACAGGAGTCAGTGTTACTGACTAATACTAGTCCAGTGGATTCCCTATGTTTTCAACAAAGCAAACAAGTGTTTAGTGAAAAATCAACAGGAGCTTCTTTCCCCAAGCAATAACCTCCACAAATGGCATTTAAAGCCATCCTTAATTGATCACATCGTGACTTAAATCCCTTCTTTCTTTGCAGCCTGAGACTGTTGAGACTCAAGCAACACAGTTTTTCAGCTGTGACTCACAGCTAACTGGTGGCCACACGCTGCTGGCTGGGGAGGAAAGAAAACAATTCTCCTCCATTTCATCTTGTTCAAATTGCAACAAAACTAAGTGGCACTGATCTTGTCTAAGTGATGTGTTTTCCACAGGAATATTCAACTGAAGAAAAAGAAAGGAGCCTGCAAAATCATAAATCAAGGAGCATCTGGACCACCCTTCTGAGGAAGACACCCCACATAAATACGAGACAATACATCTAGTCTTCACTCACACTGGGTGTGAGTATTAAGAAGCCCACTGTGATTTGTGGGGAGCAGGAACAGAGAGGGAAAAAATAACAGACTGCTTTAAAAAACACATCCATACATCAGTTCTGAGACAGCTGCAGGATCTGATCTTTTATTCTCTCCAGGTTAACAATCTCCCTCCTAAAAGGGGCCACAAAATTAAAACCAACCTGAAACTGGCTGTTCCCTCACCACACGGACAACAAAAGCTGCTGCAAGAAAGGGAGAAAGGAAAAAAAACAACCTCAAACCCAACCCATAACGAAAAGGGAGAGTTAATCCTTCCCCTGTGCTGACATGACAGTGCTGGAACGGAGAATGTGACAATGAACATTACATAAGGCCTGGCTCCCACCGCGATGAGAACAAAAAGAGGCAGCACAAGTCAATGGCATCTGCAGATCCTGGCACAGCCCGAGCCAGGCAACATCCATCACCTGCCCACGGGGTCCCTCTCCCCTGAGGGGATGTGGGAACACCCCTTACAGAAAAGTAACCTTTACAGAACGGCTGAACTCTGTAAGATGTCAGTGTGAGGCTCTTCACCCCTGGACAGAGCCAGCAGAACTGGGCAACTGGTTTTGTGTCTGTATATATGTATATGGATGTATACACAGTTATATAATTATCTGCTGAAACTATGTTGCATTGCTTTTAACAGCAATTTTATTTACTCCTCTTAAAGCAGGGACTGACTTCCTATAAATCAACCCTTTCCTTTGAAATACACAAAATGTCCTCGCCAGAAAACCACCACAGAAGAGAGGTTTGGTTTGTACTCTATTAAAGTTCAGGATATCTGAAGTTAGAAGCATGAGACCAGTTTTACTTCCAGTAGTTACTGATAATAACCTGGTTTAACAGCATTTCAACATAAAAAAAAGCCACTTTAAAGTGTGCTTCTATAGGTTTTGCCCATGGTGCTACAACTGTAGAAAAACAACCAAGACCTGTGGAAGGAGTAAAACCCCAAGAATATATTTCAAATGATGCAGAAGACTCAGTAGTAGGGCACAACATGTCAGGATTCCAAATTATATTAAATACATTTTACACAGCAGACTAATTTGGGGTAAACTTTCCCACTCTGCATTAATGGCAACAATTCTCAAGTTCCAAAAGATAGATTTGAAGAGCCAGCTCATGGGAGAGGTGTGCCAAGCCTTCTCTTTGTGAACACCCAAACTATGTCAAGATGTGAGCCAATTCCCACAAGCAGGAAAGATCCAGATAACTGAAAGATCCCTCTAGGAGTTTAAGCTCTTGTTATACATAGGTGCCAGAGAAGAAGTTATATAATAAATCAAGACTAAATTACATAAACAGAAGCAGTGGAACAGAGAGGAGTGAAAAGCCTTGGAGCTAATCCCCTCTCAAGGAAAGATCAGTCACCGTCACTCTCTGAACACAAGCTTTGGTCATTGAGCTATCCAAACTTTATGGCTTACCCCCGTCAAGGGTATCCCACAGAACCAGGCTGGGACAGCTCATAAACAATGTTTTTTCATCTTTCAGAATGAGGAAAATTGCAAGTTTCCCACATGCTAAAATGCCTAGTTCTATCCTATTTTCTCAGTCTCGCCCCATCCACATTCTCCTCTTTCTTTGCCTCCCAGAGAAGCACATTCCCTGACAGGGGAGTGACTCACTTCCTAGGAGCGTGTCCCTGCTCAGGAAATGAGCTTTCCCAGCATCCATCCCCTGTGAGACAGCTGCCAGTCACATTGCACACTGTCATGGACACATCACAAAGCAAACACAACCTTCTGCCTTTGGTCACGGGGCTGCATTTCAGCACAAAGAATCACAGAGGTGTGGGAGCTTGGTTTGGATGCCTCATCTTTCCCCCTCTTCAGAACTGGACTTAAAACCTGAGGTTCTGGTTTATGCAGTTTTGAGAAATAGGAAGAATTCCTCGTGGGTCTGTTCCTCGTTATTCCCCACCCCACCTCCAGCAATGACAATTACACTGGGGATGAGGAAGCATTACTTATGCCACCCACAGTTTACCAAAGAAAATGATTAAAAAAAACAACCAGGAAATCCTGAAATAGGAAGAAATGGAAATAAACAGTTTTGAACTCACATGATATGAAGATGCCAATTGGCCTAGTTACAGTCAGGCAATCAGACATTAATTTACTGGATTCCAGTGTAGATTAAAAATACATTAAAGGATTAAAACCTGTCATAAACATGGGTATCTTTCAGAGTCATCCCCTCCAACAGTCATTCCCTCCCTGCAACATTGCAACAGTGCTGGAAAAACTAAAACATTAAGTAGCACTTCTAACAGTCACTTTTCTGCAGTTTTGAGAACAAAGGCACGAAAACCAGTTGATCTTTGCCTCTCCTACTAAACAGGTCAAAATGAAACACTCACACCACTCCTCCTCCATCCTGCACAAACGCATTTGCTTTGATACACTTAAGATTGACACTACAGCAGCAAACAGGGAAAGCAACCAGATAAAATAACCTGCTGTGGTTGTGTCCTCAGCAATGGAAGTGCCACTTTGGTTGTGTTTTGCTGGCTGAAAACTTCCCAAGAGGCCTGGAAGGGAAAAGCATGCAGCTCACTGCCTCTCCCCATACAGTACAACCTACCCAACACACTGCTCAGGGGATCATGTGCATACACATAAAAATCACCCCAATTAGAGATAATAAGTATTATTTCACAAAAGAACCTGAGCTATGGGTCTCATGATGTGCACATTACACATTCAGCTTATAAAATCTTGAGTGTACAACTCTACATATTTGAGCTTACTTCCAAAAGAGCTTTAAAACAGCACAGTGCAAGCTGGGCTCAGGAGACATGCAAATATTAACAGAAAGATAATATATCCTGCAGGAGACCATACCCTTTTGGTAAACATACCCAACTGTCTTGTCGCAATTTATGCAAAACAAGACATTAACTACCATCACCATCAGGCACAAGCATATCCAAGAGTTAAGATAGGAAGGTGCAATTGAAAAGGGACATATTAACAAATTCCTATAAAACACTGTATGGCAAACAAGCACCACAACAGTCATCTAGAGAAGTAGCTGCTGGCTAGACACAACTCCTTTAGAGTAAAAATGTCACCGTCTCCCAAGTGGATAAATTCACTTAACGCTCATTAATGCTAGCAATGTCTTTTGCAATATCTGTTCTCACTGAAAAGACAATACTGTATATTCATACCCATACGAAATCCAAAATGTTCTATTTCCAAGATTCAGAAGCAGAATGACAAAAAGCATTCGGCTCTGATCTTCAAAAAACCACAACCTTTCAAGTATTCTTTCTGTCTAAGTTAAGTGCAAGTCTCAGTCAAGTGCTTTCCCCAGATGGCCACTTTTTCTATCAAAGCTCATTTGCAAACGCTGCTTGACTGGCAGCCGTGCCCAGCGAGGAAGTACAGAGGGAACAGCAGAAAGTCAGGTCCTCTTGTGTTCTCTGGATTTGTTACTATCCCAAGTGAAGGCAACCATATGTTTTAAGCAGTCAGCATCCCTACACTGAGTTGCTGCCATCTCCCAAAATATAACAGGAATGGAATTTCTTGCTTCATGTCTATTTTTCTCCCCTCCTCTTCAATTATTAGTTGAATTACTGAATTATTAGTCTTGAATCAAAGTTGCTAAGTCATAAAAATCTTAGCTTTTTTTAGGCTGGAAAAGAGCTCTAAGATCACCAAGTCCAACCGTTCCCCCAGCACTGCCAAGGTCACCAGTAAACCACATGTTTGAATTTGAACAGTAACTACAGCTCTTGCTCTGATGGGAGGTTTGGGCCACAATTATTATTAACATTCTTTAACACAGAAAACTAGTTACATGGCACTTCCAGAGAAGATTTACTGGCAATGCTATAAAATCTCAATCAACTTCATTCTCAGTTCTGTCTCTGTTAGGAATGAAGGAGGCAAATGATAAAAGTTAAAGACTTTCTGGAGGACGCACCTTCTCATCACAATAAAAGGATAGATATTCACAAAAAGGTTCCACACTACCAGCTCTGTATCTCACTCTGTTTGAATAAGCACTTCACTGACCAGAAGTATTGATTTAATTGAAACACAATCTCCTCTCTTGTATTAAAGGAGTGCTATGGCAAGTACAGTAAAGGCACCTCTAAATTATTTTTTAAGGGAAAATCAGAAAAAACCTTCAACATTTTCCTACAGAGTCTATATGACTAAGCAGATCACTCACTTCCTACCCATTATCTGGGTCTTGTTTCTCTCGTAGTTAATCATTGTCATTATAGAATAAACAATTTCAGATCACATAATAAAGACTTCAGCTACTCCCATTCATTGGAGAATAGGATGTGAAGCTGCAGAAGACAAACTGAGAAATACTGTCTAGGGTAAACCTTACTATACATTGTCCAAAGTTAAGGGTTTCCAGCCCCACGCCCCCTCTAAAAAAAAGCAGTTTCCCCAGGAAATTCTCCTCCACAGAAAACAGGACCACAGCAGGAGATTGAGGAAAAGTAAAGAAAACCACATCTCCTCTGGGATAGCAGCTTGGCCCCAAATATCTGATCTCAAAAGCAGCAACTACTCCATGCAACAGTCACCTTGACACTCAGTTTTCAAGCCAGTTGCTTCTTCCTGTTCAGAGCCTATGGCACACTCCATACACTAAGAATTGAAAGGCACTGGTCTTATAAGGATTATTTTCTGTTCCCATTTCCTCCATTTCTTGACACCTATGGACAAGGAACTTAAAATCCAACTGATGGCGCCACTCCTACAACAGTTTCTTTATTTAGGAAAATATTCAGGCGACCGGGGTTCGATTCCCACCAGGGAGGGAGTGTTTTAGAGTTTGGACTCAATGATCCTTGTGGGTCCTTTCCAACTCAGAATATTCTGTGATTCTTTGTTCCTGCCATCTGCCCCACCCCAACACCCCCGACAAACACAAGGTGATTTTTCCTACTTCCTATGCCCAGAAGCTTGTGTTTGGTTTCTGAGGTGTATTTCATTATCCAGGCACTTCTTTTAAGGAATGAATATACAGCTCTTGTACTACTCCTGGAAAGGAGAAGCTGCAGCCAGATACCCTTTCACACAAGATGCTGCAAGAGTAATCTAACCTTTGGACAGTTACAGTACCTTAAGAATGCTGTTCCCTTCACTTTAATCAGCAAGCCATGCAAATAATAAATGCAAAGACTGAATAAAAGAGTGCAATAAACAGAAGATGGCAACAAATCCCCGATGCTAATCCCACCAATTAAAGAGACAGAGACATGCCTTGACATTGACAGACAGGTTTCAGATTTCACAGGCACCAGAAGGGTAATAAACATTTGGCCTTGATTAAATTACCCATTTTCCCTCTTGCTGACTGCAGCCTCTCAGGCCTTGAACACTCTCTCTCCAGCAGCTGCTCTCTCCCACTCACACATCGTTCCTGTACTGCATAACTCTCATGGCTGGACAACACTGATTCAGCTGAAAAACTACCTGGAAGCAAAATTCAGCTCCCAAATGTGAGTTCCTACAAAGTTGCATGAACAGCTGTGCAAAGGGAACAAAGGGAAAAAACTGAGAGGGTGGGAAGGTGCAGGGCACGGGCTGACCATGCTGGAGTCGCTGCCACCAGGGCCATGCTCTTAGCAGGCAGACACTGCTCCAGCACAGACAGCGTTTTGGTTTGAGAAAGTGATGGTCCCTGTGACAAAACTTCCTTGCCTTTGACACAAACACCAACCAAAAGGATGGTGAATGTATCCAAGGTGAGACATGAACATTCCCAGACTCGATCTTCTCAATTGTCTCTTTCTTTAAATAGTCACGGCATCACTACCTGTTTGTGTGGTGGTATCTACTTCTGAAGTTCATTTTCCTGGGCTTTTTTAATTGAAAAATCAATGCAATTGCCACTTAAAGGGCAAAAGTATACCATGCAGTTGATGTCCTTGCTGTTGTGCACATCCCTCACCCCATGGCAAATAATTTTAAACAGCCCAGAGCTCAAAGCAAAAATACCAATAGACCTTCTCATATCAGTCCTTAACATTTAACGTATTTAGTGAGAGCCTCTGTGAGCAGGTCCTTGTAGCTACACGTGGGCAGTAGCACCAAAGGGGCAAAGACAGGATAAGGTTCTGTTCTAGGGAGCAGGAAGATAAGCTGCCCTGACCTCAAGAGGCTCATAACGAGCACTGACAAACTTCTCTGGGTCAGGACAAGTCTCCTCCTGAATGCACTCGTTAAAGGAACACCTCTGTGGGGTGACAAAGGGAAGTGATGCAATCTGCACCATGAGAACAAACAGATAAACTTCTTTAAGCTCATGAAGAGGAATTTGCTTTGGCCATGACACCCTTGCTTGAGATCCAGGGCTAATTTTTAGAATTATGCACTTGCTCCAGCCCACTGCCTGCCTTTGTTTTCATGCTGTGTCTTCTTCTGTCTGTGACAGACAGATATTCCTGGGCTGTCCTAGAACACAGACCTTTCCCCAAGACGCAACCAAGAGCCACTGTGGAGCTCTGGCCATAAATACCTACTGGTACATGAAGCTCTGTACATCCCCTGCTTGCCTTGTGCTTGTCTCACTCAACACTAGAACTTCACCCAAACTGTTTGAGGAGGCATAACCAGCCTTGGCATGAAGTTCTGAAAGTCTTCTCTCATCTTTTCTTCTCACAAGAATGAAGCTGCTGCTCTTGGTCTCAATTTTCTGACCCAAGCCACAGGTAAAATTTTTCTTATTTTACATCTTCTACTAATACCATAGCCAAGCAGAGATGTGAGGAAAGAAAGAGAGGTCCTCTCAGCGGCCATGAGAAAAGTACTTGTCTGATATCAGACGTAGGATGAGTTGCAGCATAGTGAGACAAAATGAAGTAGAAAACACTGAAATCCTTATCTCCCAAGTTCTATAATCTTTCCCCATCCCCAAAATCTTATCGAGACTCCTGGATGGTTAACTCTGCTCACCTTCAATCTTCCTTGCCCTAAAGCAACTACAAAAAGAAGCCAGCAGATCACTTAAAAAAAAAAAAAAAAGAAAGAAAAAAGGAGTCATTGTAAGACTGCAAGTAAAGGAATTGTTCAGTTATAACCACTTCTCTCTTCACCGCCTTCTCTTTGTCAGCAAAATGGGTCAGACAAGATGGTAATAGAGATGCACGGGAGACACACCCCCTCCAGAATGCAAGGAAATTCCAAGATTAAAATATAAACAGCCCCCCTAAACAAAAGGATTTTATCTCTATGTCTTCTTGCACAGGCCAGCCCAAGAGTGCAAAGAAAAGAATACAAGACCTTGCCTGCCTTGGTGAAATAATAAAATAAGCAACAGAAGGAGAAAGGTAACACTTGGCTGGAAAATGCTTCAGAGGTAACTTCTTTCAGCAGGACAGTCTCTTTCAGTGACAAAAGAAGTCAATTGCTATAACACCAACTCTTCCTCAAAATGAGAGGTCCTGAACAGATTAATAGATTTAGAGGAGTGCTATAAATGAACAACTACAGATCATTTGACTAACTCCAGCAAAGGCAGGAAGAGAGACCTAGTGTGAACAAGACAGGGTGAGACTGTCTGGCATGTGCAAATGCTCCCCCACTTGCATGGTGACACACACACTCACCCCTGTGCCGTGCATCTCCTCATGCAGATCTTTCCCATGACACTCCATCCTGACTTGATGACTTTGATGGAGACATCCTAATTTCCCCTAATACTGACAAGCATCTTCCTAATGCCTTCAGTGGCTGATCACATTCATTGTTAACAATCTGTGCATTTTCCCTAATTTGAAATAATCTTTTTAACTTCCAGGCACTGGCTGCTGTCCTATCTTTTTCCACTAAATTAAAGAGCCCTTTGGTACAAAGACTATTCTGCCCAAAGAAAATTGAGAAACCTCTAAATACCTTGTGATAAGCTAAACTGATTGAGCATTTAAAAAAACGTTTTATAATGAGCAATTTAATCACCCAACCAACTTTGAACATCTCTTTAAAAACACTAATGTTAAACCTTGTCCAAATACTCCCCAGCTGATTTCACCTCTGTCGCTACTCAGTATTTCCTGTTATTGTGGACGTACATTAGTTGAGGACACACTGCCACACATCTGCTCTGCTCCTGCCAGCCAAGGTCACTGGTTTCTGGAAGCACAATTCTGTATTCTAAACCTACAGCCTCCAGTCTTTCCTACAACACACACAACGCTGTGCTCCAGCTCTGTAAAAACATATTTGGCCATATTAGACCCAGTTACCCAAGCAATTCAGAGGACACTGTACAGCTGCTGTTCCTTCTTCATGCTTCACCACTCAGCACAACCTTTACATAATCCACTAATTTGAACAGCTCTAATTTCATCTTTTCTTCCAGGTCACTGATAAAAATACTACAAAGCCATGGACCTACTATAAATCCCTAAAAAATCCTCCATTCATATTCTATTTTCAACATCCACTACTTTAAATCTAGGTTTTGACTCACAGGTCATACATGAAACTGTACCTGTTGAACAAGATATACTTTTCAACAACAGCCTCATTGACTGAGGCAGGCACGGGAACACAATTACCACAAAAAACCCCACTCCTAGATGTGTTTGATACAAGAGCTTTCATTACAATTTTCTGATCTTCCAGTGCACTGTCACTCACCAGCCATGTCACAGTTTCCTTTGCTTCACTAATGTTGCATAAATCCAGCCCTCCTCAATCAATTCCTTTTTGAGTAACATCCCATTCTCCAAGCTGACTCAGCAGGCAGTGTGAGCACCTGTGCTCCACAATCCCCTTCCAGGCTTTGACAGGTCCATGGGTTTTGTTTGGCTGATTGTTGTTGTGTGTGGATTTTGTTTGGTTTGAGGGCTGGTTGGTTTTTGTTGTAGGTATTGGCATCTGGGTGCAACAAACAACTACAGCAATTCACATAAAATAATAAACTTCAACTACCTATTTATTCTGGATTAAACCACTCCAAATATAATAACCCACACTTAATTGATGCTGATGTCCTGGATAAGACTTGAATTTCTCAGAGACTGGAGAAAATCTTTGATGAATTACCATATCTCTAACGCATCATTTCTACAGTTCTGTTGAGATAGAAAAGTTTTCTTCACAAGTTAAAACTTTAGGTTAAAATTTTCATTGTGAAGAAAGTACAAATCAAGATTACGTTACTTCCACCATGTTTCAATTATTTCCCATTCTGTGCTTGCCCTACAAACACTTTGTACCTGGTCAGGTTCTGCACTCTGTTAATCAATCGTGCTCTAGTACAGCTCCACTTCTTTGTTAATTAGCTCAAGCTGGTTTGCCACAGAGAACTCCAGAGTAAAGTCATCTGCCTGTAATCCACCAAATCACTACAAAACCCCCTTAATTGCTTTTAGTGCCTCTCTTTAGGCTCTCTTATATAAAGAGTGTTGTTTGCACAATGAAGCCTTGGTCAAAGTCCTCCTCACGTTCAGTGTTAGTTTAGATGTATTTGTAACATAAGCACATTGATTGAGCTTTTCCAGATTTGATTTTCTACTTATGTGCCAGCAAAGGTCCACCAGCATGGAACCAGTTACAGTGGCAGTGCTAATATCATGATTTTTGGCTGCAAGTTTCAGGTGTAGCAGCAGAAAGCGTTTTGTGCCAGCACTAAGGCTCCGACCAGTACCAGCGTGTGGGCACAGGCAGAGGAGGAGGAGAGAGTCCCTGCAGATATATCAGCAAGAGGCTGGTTCACATCATCAGCGCTCCTCCCTTTCATACAGGTGTCCAAGAAGCCAATGGTAACTGCACTTTGCAGCTGAAACTCACCCCAGGATTTAGGGCAGTGAGAGAGGGCACTGTTTGTATGGTTTGAACACTGTACTCTGTGTTTACACCACAAGCCCCACCGATAGCATCTAACAGAGTCCTTCAGACTTGGTTTGTGGCAACTGGCTAAAAGTCTTTCCTTAAAGATTCCTACATCTCTGAATGATACCTTCAGTCATGAAGTTATTCAGCACTTTTCTCCAGCACAGAATCAATACTTCCTCCAGACAAGTGCACACCGGCCTTTATGTCTCTCCTGATGTTGGAATAAGCCGCTGTCACTAGTACCCGAGTCGGATCACTCTTCCTTGCTTTGTGCATTTCAACTTGCAGGTACAGCCTCAGAACAGCAGCTCTGGGACAAGCTGACAGGTCACCCCAGAGGGCTGCAAATCACAGCTCCTACCTGCACATTTTAGAGCACGCTGGAAATGCTGCTGTTTAATTTCCTTGTTGTAGTACTTCAAGTCAGTCCCAGTTACCTTCAAAAGGCACAAGATTTTTGGAGGTGTCAGAATGACCCCAGCTCCAGCATAATCACTGAGCAAGAACAACATTTCGGTTATCCCTGCTGCTCTGAGACTGCAAGAGCACTGAATCAGCCCTGCTCACAGGAATGAACTGAAATTCTGCTATTCCACATCACACGTAAAGTCGAGTCAATGGTATGTCTGACCATTAGGAACTTCTGAAAGCCTATTTTCTATACTTTGAGGTATTTTTCAAAGTAACAAATCTTACTGTTATTTTTATGCAGTTTTATATCTGCGTGGCTGAAAGCCATATAGACGTCTTCACCTTTTTTCCCCCTCTCAACTTCAGACATACTAATTTTGCTAGAACACATGTGCAGTTTGATTTTGCTGGTTGTCACATACAAGACATTGATCATTAACATTCTTATTATTACTTAGAATGAGATGCCATCGGTGAGCTAGTTTACAAAAATGACTTTAAAAATAAACAACAAAACACCACCAGCATATTCTCAGTCCTGCCAGCTTCTAAAGGTGTCTCTTCAAAAAATTTTCCCTTCTCATGACTACCTGTAATTCCACCTTCTTCCTTCTCCCAGTATATAACGACCCTGGATTTAATCACCTAATTCTGCTCCTTTCTCAAACAACAAATAGTATTATTTTATCATTCCACTCTAAGAGTTTTAAATAAGAGTAAAACTCCAGAAATTAAACATGAGGTTTCTATAAGTTAACTAGAAATGAAATTTTCATTCATTGTTTCAAATTACCTAAATATCAGATTCTACATGTTATTCTACAAGTCCAAACCTAAACATTGACTTCTACTTCAGTGCTGGTGAGAGTACTTAGTAAACACCAGTTTGGGGTGCAGAGGAAACCACAGCTCTTTATAAATTCTTGTAATTTTACACAGTTACAAATGTTGCCTCAACACAACAAATTCCTTTCTTGAGATGAGAATCCTCTGAAACAAATTCAGCTGCAATTAACTCGACATACTTGACAATCAGGAAAATATAACACAGAAATTATTTTGTGTAAGCAGAAAACACGTGTCTCCAAATTTTATCCATACCAAGGATCTAGGAATAGAAAATGGCAATTTTACCGCTGCAAGAACAAAGTTCTCCAGAATTAAGTTTAAAATAAGAGTCTTTGTTAGCAGAGAGTATTTATCCTACAGGGATACGGTCTCTCAGTTACAGTCTCCAAAAACACCCAAGCACCTGAAGGAAACATGTTACAAGAGATTACCAAACATAATTGCACTGCAACTAATTGCTAAACAACATTGTATCTAAATGTTGCCTATAACTCACACCCAAAAACACCACACTTGAGAACGCACTTCCTACAATGTTGCATTCTGGATTTGAAGTTGATCAAATAGTATTCAAACCAACCCCCATGGGAAAACCCTCCGGCCCTTGCTGCTTCCTTCCGGGATCCATCTCCACGTATTTGAAACAACAAAATTTGCAGAAATAAAGTGAAGGCAACAGAACAGCCAGACCTGTCAGCTGAGAGGCACAACCAGCCTGGGGATGTGTGACAGCACAAGAGACAGGAAAGGCCAGTGAGTCAACAGTCACCACTAGTGACAACTGGAATATGAGGAAAAGGAAGGAAAAAGTATTGTACAGTGCTGCAGGAGGTGTGACTTGACACGTGTGTGTACCGACACACCAACAAGGCTCTTCCCAGAGCCGCGTGGCAGGAAGGTGAGAGGCATCAGTGGTGAGTGTGTACGAATCCATCCGTGCACACACCTGTACCTGCAGGAACACCGGTGCCAGCAAGGTAACAGCACACTGGAACCAGAGTGGTTTGGTAGAGGGTTACTGGGATGCTCTGAGGGACAGAGCACTCACTGTTTGAAGAGGCCGAGAGAGGTGGGGATGTCCAGACTGGAGAAGAAAAGGCTTTGGGAAGCTGACAGCAGCTCTCCCACACGTACAGGGAGGCCATCAAGAAGACACAGGCTGTGCACAGGGGCACGTGGCAGGGCATGAGACACAAACTGCAATGGTGGAGGTGGTGACCCGACCTAGAGGAGAGGTTCTCCCCAGTGAGGCCAGTCAGGCACCAGAACAGGAACACAGACTAATAAGCCTTTGCCTTTGGAGAGTTTAACACCTTTGGAGAGTTCTACACCTGGACTAAACTTGGTGTAGCCCCCATCTTGAGCAGCAGATTGGACTAGATACTCCCTGAGGCTCTTTCCATTCTGAATTATTCCATGATGTCAACTTGTATCCCCAAGAGAACCACAATGCCTTGTTACAATTATCTGTGCCAGGTACACCTTCAGTAAAATGCAACCACTACTGAGATGAGACAAACCCCATGTTGTTTGGTTCTTCTCCTCAACAGAGCACACCATGTTCCCATCCAGGACCTGCATTACTCTCAGATATCAAATCTGGAATCCCAAGAGGTTTTAGAGACGCAGAAGTTACCGGTTACCTGAGTACAGTACAAGTGGAACACAGTAGCTAAACATTCCGAGCTTTTTTTGGGAGAAGGTGGTATTTTGAGGCAGCATCAACCCAGAAAACATCACAGCCACAAGAGCTCTCCCTCAAAGTCACAACTGTGTGTTTCTTGTCAATTTCCCGTTCAGCACCTCCCGAAGGAACACCCCCTGTATTCTGATGCTGAGAAGGTCAAAGGGTAAAAAGCTGTGTTGTTCTCCCTCTATTCAGGGTTTACAGCTCCACACTTGGGGAAAGAAGCCTCTCTTAGCAAACCATGACCATGTCAGCTCTCACCAGGAGCACCAGCAATAGTCCAAGCAGGCTGGGTTTTACTCCTCTGCTGGTGCTGCGGCCCCTAGAGCAGAACTGCCAAAGCAAAGGCCGTTTATTCTAAATTAAATGATTCTGCATTGGACAGACAGAGAACACTCATCAGGGACATCACTCTAAGTCAGGGAGGGGAGTCACCACCTTCAACCAGGCAGCAGGAACATCTTGAACCAACACAGAAGTTTCTGCAGTGATTTCCTATAGGCTAACTCATTATTCACCAAGCATGATGCTTGCATAACCATACAGAGGATATTCAATGTTAACAAAGTTATAAAGACAAGAAAATGTGAACATTAACATCTTACCAGCATAAAAAAAAGGTAAAGAGAATTCTGAGCTTTTACCTTTTGGTCTTTTTTTTAAATAAAAATTCCCCCCTGCGCACAGACTGAAGGGATGCACTCAAGAACTTTTTAAAGGACCAGTTTTGTACAGATCGATGAAGGGCAGGAGGGGAATCCAATGGAATTTATGAACAGCTTCCACACATGAACACCAAAGCGTCCGGACACCCACATAACCAGCAGCACAAAGTCACCCACAAGCTGTTCCTTGGAGGGAGCAAGTTAGAAAGCCGCGAGACAGGATGGGGCGAGGAGAGGCAGCGGCTCAGCACACCGAGCCCTCCCGCTCCAAAGCTCACCAACAAGTCTCAAGCGGACACGAAATTATGACTTTGCACGTCCGTTCACCGGTGCCACGGACCGGAGCGGCTCGGCCACATCAGANAGCAACAGGCGCCTCCGCCGCGAAGGTTCCGCAGGGCGCAGAAAGGTTCCCCCCGGCCCCGGCCCGAGGGTCCCGGAGCCCGTCCCGGGGCCGGAGCGGGACGCGGGGCCTGGGCTGCTTCTGCCGGTGCCATCGGCTGTGAAGAGAGTGGCTGCGAGGGGGCAGCCCCCCACCTGCCGGGAGAGGCTGTTAATTTGTGTCGGGGTCCGTGCTCACCAAGGCTGACAAGCCGCGGGGTCTCTCCCCCGCCGCCCCTCAGGGCCGGGACAATGCGGAGCTCAGCTCTGGGCCTTGAACCATCAGCTGTTCGATCCCCTCACCAGCGTGAAAATCCATCGGGTTCTGAGACCCCAACTCCAGCGATGGGCTTCTGCACAGCAGAGAACTTTTCTCTCTTTCCCGCTGCAATACAGGACCCGTTTATGTTCCCCAACGCTGGTTCTTGTTCTCCGGCCATGAACTTGGCTCCGCTGCCTCCATACCCTCCCCTCGGGTACTGGGCAACCACCAGAGTCCATCCAAACTCTCCTCCAGCTTGACACTCCCACTTCCCTCAGCCGGTTAAGCCCCAACCCATTCACAGGACTCTCTTAAATTCACTCTTCTCACAAACCGACGGTGTCCAAAACCACAGGCAGCATTTCAGACGGAGTGCTGAGAAAGAGGTGAGCTCACTGCTCACCTTCACTGGCTGGCCGCGCTTCCATGGACAGAGAGCCCAGTGCATCCATGGCTTCCATCACTGCCAGGACACTGCACCCAGCACAGCAGCAGGAGCTCGGTGTTTCCAGCTGTTAAGGCCAGCAGAGAAAGTGCCTGTCTGGCTCCCCAGGTGGAGCCAAGTATCCAGAGCAAGAAAAATAGAAGTGGGAGACTGGTGTCTGACTCTGGATAAGTGGTGGCAGCCCGGACATCATCAGTGTTATTCAACCATTAGTCCTTCAGGGGTCTCCTGGATTTCAGGGAAGACAGAGCTGATCCAGAATGAAAGAGCCATCAATAGCACCATAGAGCCATCTCACAAACCATGTGCCCCTGGGGACTTGGCAAAGGCATGAGGGATCACAGCAAACCTCCACCCCTCTCCCCACCTAGACATACCCAAATCTTCCCTTGTGTCTTATGTTGTTAAACTTGACACAAAATTCCAGGTTTTTCTTCCCTGTTTCAGCCGGTCTCACAGAAGAGTCTTGTAGACAAAGGGTGACGGTGGAGGCCTGAGAGACAATGTAAGAAGTGCAAGTCAGAGCAGTTAAAAGGACCCCAGCGCAGCAGTGAGGATTCCCTAGGGACTTCTATTCCACATGAGAGCATTAAATACTATGTTTCAGGCATTTGCTCCACAGCAGCAGTGACAAGCACAGTCCAGCTAAGGAGGGCTGCTTCACCTCTGTGAGCACTCCAGCAGCCAGCACTTCCTCCTTATTTCCATAAAATTAGCTAAAACAGACCTAGAAAATTATTCTTGGCTTCTGTGGATGTACAGCAACAATCTTCCACAGGCAGCAAACCTTTGCAATTGAACATTCACATTGTCCAGTGGACATGTTGGGCTGGTTTTGGCACAGGGGAGCTGCCTGCACAGTCCCACTGCAGTGCTTGTCACTCCACACCTCCCATGCTTTCCCTGTAGGCAGCTGCTGGTGCAGCCTCAGGACACCCACAAATGCCACCACCAGAAACATTCAGTTCAAGCTGCAAGTGTGAGCTTTTACTGCTGGTTTGCAACACTGAAGCTGGAGTTACACCTTTCAGAGAGAACTGGGGTAGCAAGCCCATCTGTCATTCCTCAAGGAAACACAAGTACCCTCAAGTGCCACCACACAGCAGCTCTGGGTTCCTAAACAGGTACCAGCTGTTCTTCACCAGCACTGTGGAGGATTAAGTTGAAGCAGTGACTCCTCACAGGGTAAGCAAAGAAAGAGATGATCCAAAATGCTCCAGGTGGGATCAGTCATTTCCACTCAACCGAGGTGGAACAACCACCTACACAACTCTCCAAGTGCCTTTGCAGCCTTTCACACACACATCAGCAATCATCAAAACTGCTCTACAAACAACAAACTGACACAGTTCCTCAGGACAGCAGCTGATTGCTCACCAGGATGTGCTCCGTGTTCTTCCCTCACATCCTCTGCCTCAGGTGAATACTGCCAGACACCTGCAGCAGATGTTGCCCTGAGCTGGGCAAGCACCCAAACATTGAGAAATTCCCTTAGCTGGGTGTTGGGAAATGCCAAAGTAAAGGGATGTGGAGCACTCCTTCTGCTTTGCCAGGCTGCTGCTCTACCCTGCAAAAGTTTTGTATTTCATTCTCAGAATCAACACTTGGCTTTTTCAAGCTCAAGTCCAGGACCCAGGGGGAGACCCATAAGATCTGAAGAGCAGTTGATTTTGACCTGCATATGAGTACATGGCGAACACTGGCACATGTGAGCAGCAACAGATCATTTCCCATCATGGTCCCAGACTTTCTCCAACACTCCACTGCACCAGCTCTCTCTAGTGCATGAGATCCCTGCACATCCAAGGAACAGCAGAGCCACACCTCCAGGAATAAATAAAGCTGACTGATACTCTACAATTGGATCCCAAAAGAGCAAGACAGACATTATCTTAATACAGGACAGGCCATCAGATTTCAAAGCAACAGCTTCAACTTCTAGCTCTTTAAGTGCTCATATCATTTACAGTCTGAATTGGGTTCTTGGGCAGTATCAGTTACACGGATTAGGAGCAGTAGAGGACATAAGAACAATTCCTCTTCCTGAGGTTTTAACAGCTTAATGGACAGGAAGTGTTCCTGACGAGCCTCCAGCTTCTGATGCTATGAGCAGAATCTCCCCATCTTCCCTTTGTGCTTTTTTCTGTCCTAGAATCACTCTCAATTAACAGTACAAAAATAAAACCGATGTCATCCATCCCTCCTAAGCTGCACATGCATTATTCATCAACATGCCCTAATTGTTTCTCTCATAACCATGAGCACTACTGCACTTGGCTGTGCTGCTCTTGTCCAGCAGAGAACAATTTATGAAGTTTTATTCCACTTGGAAAAGGCACTTTCAAAGTGTTAATGTCCACGGCTTTCTGATCAAAGCCTCAAGTTGGATCTCAATATTTGTGCCCAGATAAAAGTGTCCATCAAGTAACTCTGATGCACTGATGCTCGGCATCCTGACTGGGAGGCCAGTACTGGATGCTCTGGGCCTTCTTTCCTGCAACAGGATCTTTAAAAGATGTGAAAGGCAGGATTTGATAAGGACTCCACAACTCTGATTAAATGCTCTGAAATGTGTAACCTACAAAACACACAGGGAGCCAAAACACCCTCACAAAAGCTTTCCATGAAAGTTATAGAAGCATCTCCTAAGCTACTCAGCCAGGGGACAAGGCTCTGTGAAGGCTCTCTTTAGAGCACGAGAAATACACATACCCTGTTTACACAAGGATAACTCAGTCTTGCCCTCAGCCCTGACACTAGAATACCTCTGGATTCTTCCATCTTAAGCTCAGCCCAAGAGTTCTGAAATCCTGTGACAAGATGCTTGGAAGCAGCAGATACCATCAAGGTGCAGTCCACAGACTCAGACAGAGGAGCAGGTCTGAATTTCATTCTGCAACCCAAGCAGCTTGGCACACCATTCAAAGCAATCAGGAAACCAAATCTCACTACTGGCACAAGTGTTTTGGGTGTAGTAGGACCATAAATGGCAGCAGTTGTTTCTTAAGTACTCTAGTGACAGCATGACAACTGCTACAGCACAGTTCCTACTGCTAGTGGACATGCCCTTTCTTAACTCCTTCCAGTGTGGGGTCTCACCTGTTACTCCACCTGACACAGATGGGGCACAGACGTCTGGGTGCCGTGGTGACACCACTTGTGCTTCCTGGAGACCTTTTGTGGCATGGGGTGTTACAGCACTCTGCATCACACCACATTCATCTACTTGATCACGTCCGAGCTGCCTCCTTTTCCACATACCTTTGCTCGTCTCTGATTTCCCTTATTTCTCTCTTTGCTACTCTTCCCTTTGTTTGCTGCTGCCACTGTGAAAAAAAGGGACACACTGCAGCCAGTCCCCCGCAGGGAGAGCATCCCAACTGCAGGATGTGAAACCTGACAGTGCTTTCAACTTGTTTCCATCCCTAGACAGGGACACAGGAACGGGGAAGCGGAAAGTCAGAAGCAGAAGTTCACTTGGTTTCTAATATCACAATATAACGTTGAGTTTTGCGCTGAAGGACTTAGCCAAGGAGTTATCACGGAGTCACAACCCAGAGCAGCCTGCAGGGTTTATGTGCTTCAGCTTCAAGGACCTTCAGCCAGCATCACGATATGAATCCAAGTTAGATTCCAGCCGCACCTCAACCCTCGGTCTGGTCTGCAGCCTCCTCCTTTCACCGCTAGAAGGGGCTCAGAGCCAGACACCGCCGAGCAGAAACTAGTGACTTTTATTATGGAGAAGTTTAAGGCAACCCTCACCACATGGCACAACTCGAACGCTTCCTCTGCACGTTAGGCTTTGCACTAGCCCAACACAGAAGGGATTCAGCGCCACTACAAAGCAAGATCTCTCTGCCTGAAACGCTGGCACCTTGTTTTCTTAACCCTATGGTGAGCTGCTTTGGGGAGGATTACAGTATTGAACTGCTGTAATGACATTGTGTAACACAGCAAGCTGCTGCTCACTTGAAACACTCCTTGGCCTTCAACAGCCCATTCTCAAACACTGGGTGATAGAGCTGACTGCAGCCACCCAGAGAAGGCAGTAGGAAGGTAAAACAAGGTACCATGCTTCCCAGAAGAAGCTGGAAGGGTTTATAGTTTCAGACCAAGAAAGAAAATAGCAAAGTTGTGACAGCAGGAAGTGAGAGCCAGACAGGGTGCTTTGCTCACAGAAACAGCAGTGGGATATTTAAAGAATTAAAAGCAACAAATTTAAGAACTAATGCAAGGCAACACCTTATTAGAAAAGGTCACACAGCTGCTCCTGGCAATCCCCACAGCAGGATACCTGCTTAGTCACCTACTCCAAGGATAAAGTCTGTGAGGCCAGCAGTGAGCCCATAGACACATGCAGCGTCCAGACCTCCCATAAAGCAGGGCAAAGTTAAACCCACAGGTCCAGCACATGTAAGCACATAACAGAATTACCTGTGGGGACCTATTAGGACATTCAGAACAAGGTAAAAAAAACATTTTGATATAGTTTTCTTCATGCTCTGCTTCACCAGAGCCACATAGTGTGATGTAACTGAGAAGCAAACAAGTAAAATGCAGTCTTGCAATAAGGCATTAGCTTCTTTGCTCTATAAGCCCATCTTGAGAAACCAGACATCTTCAGGCCCCCTCCTAGGTTCAGCCTGCTCCTTTTAAACCCTCCTTCGCAGCCAGCTGGTTACAGCAGGTGCAACAGGGCAAGCACAATATCCACCCTCATGCCACCCCCAAAAACACTGACTCTTTCCTGGCCAACGTGGACTTATTGCATCCCAGGACATTTCACTCACCTGGAACAAGAGGGGAAACAATCACACCCCCACCTTCCTTAGTAGAAAATAAACCCATCTGCTGATCAGGACTTCCCTGCTCCCAGATGTGCTTTGGAAGCTACAAGGAAAAGGTACCGAGTGGTTATGTCTTTCCACCAGACAGCTCTTGACTTCTCCTTGTTGGAGGCAAGAACAGCTTTTATGATACTCCAAAGAGACAAGGTGACCTCCTTCTGCTGAGAGAGGAGCTGGGACGCAGAGCTGGGGGAGGCTGCTGCTCACTTTGCCTGCAGCTACCTTTCTGTCATTAGCTGTGGGGCAGGGAAGATGGCACAAACCATGACCAGTGTAAATAGGTTTTCACTGCCAATGCTCTGCCAAGGCCTGCTTTTCTGTACTACAGTGAATTTTCTCCTGGGGAGTTAACTTTGATAACACTCCATACAAGGGGGTTTCCCTCTATGTGATTATGTTTTCCCTGTTTGGGGTTGCAGATGTCAGAGCACTACCAGCCCTCACCAGCCTCATCTGGGACTTCTACTCACAACCCCCTACCCATCTGCACGGGAGCTCTATTTAAACTCAACCCTGGGCACTTAGTGTTGGCCTATGCTTGATTTTAGTTATCATTATTACATTTACTCTGTAGAGTTGTTTCCCAGCTTATCTTTGCCCCTGTTTTATCCCTGTAAGCTTGCCTGATGATCTGGATGCTTGGTGATGGTGACTGCTGTCCCTGACTCAGGCGTTGGGATGGCTGGTGACACCCCTGTCCTGCTGGGCCTGGCATTCCCTTAGTCCTAGTCTCCGGTCCCTTTAAAGAGCAGCAGGTATTTGTTATTGATGCACTAGTGAGGGACTACTCAAGTCTCTACTCTTGTGCCCGTGGTGACATCTGTTGGCCTCACTGTCGATGAGGACCCTGGGGCTCTACCATGACTATGGTTGCAAGTGAGTGATGGGATAGGTCGAAATGGCTATAGACCTGCTGGAAACAGTGGGATTTTTCTGGTTTGCTCATTTCATAACTGCACTTCAACTGGTTATCCTGAAATTTATCCTTATACATAAGGATAGCAAAGGAAGGAGGCTTTTTAGGGATAGGAGGATATGTGCAGTTAAATTATTATTAATAAGAGACTTTTGAGTTTTGAGTAGATATACAACAGGTGTAAGGACTATGGGAGGATTACCAAGGTTTGGGAAGAGAATTTAGTGCACTTTTCATATTAATGCTGATGAGATTTGTTTCTTCAATCTGTAGACTCATCCAGGGATTACTATTAATCTGCACCCATAAAACAAGATATCTGAGTTTTCTCTTCTTTTGGGTATGCTTTCCATTCTTTTTTGCTCTTTGTGTGGGAGCTAATATTTTGTTTATTAGAACACCTGTAATCACTGCAAATTCTTTAAATGGCCCACATATAGGGATTAGTGTTGGTTCAACTTTTCACTTCTTAGTCCTAATGCTTCTTTTTTAGTATCATGGAACCCTGCAAGTGTTCCCTTGTATCCACCATGCTGAGCCAGTTATTCTAGAGGGATGCAGTGATACTAATGACAGAAACTGGTGTGCTGAAAGGCCACAATTCATTGTGTTGTCTGTTTAAGCATCTCTTGCCTTTGGGAAGGGCTCTTCACAGCAGTTATTCCTGCTTCTTCACATGGTGGGAATATACTGGTGTAATTCAGTGATCTCTACTGTCTGTGTGAATATCTGAATTTTGGAACAGGCAAACATTGTTGTAATCTGCTTTTCCTCCACAATATGTGAATTCACTCATCTGAAAAACAATCCCTGAACAACAACAATTTAAAGCACATCAAACAGCATCTTTCCCTTTTGCTGACTCCTCTGGCTCTACAATTGTTTCTGGGGTGCAGGAGCTCAAGGAAGTTTCTCTGTTTCAAAAGCACATTTTCATTTCTGCAAGGCTCAGCCTCTGGAGCATGACTTGGCTAGATAGTTTTGATGGCGGATGTATTAAAGTAGGGAAATTATGGAACTGTATGAATCAGGGAGGTAGTCTTGGGGTTGCCTGTATGCATAAAATGTCCTGATGCATAAATTTGGAATAACATTAACATGTTATTTCTTCCCTTTAATGCCTGGAGCCGTGCAGGGGAATGACCTTCCTTGCTCAAATGCAACATCACCTGCCGGGTAGGCCATGGGCAGCAGGGAATGAATTGCGATTAAATGAAGAGGCTGGGCAATTATTTTTGGAGACTTATTTTTTACAGATCAGAATAGCAGCTAAGGTGACACTATACCTGTTGTAAGAGCTTTGAAAACTGCACCATGGCCCCTCTCAGCCAATACCAAAGGGGTATGAAACACCAAATGGTTCCTTTTATAGTGTATGGACTGGGACATGTGTTCAGAATGCGGGGAAACAAGACTCAGATTATTTTCTTTCTCCAGCTTCTGGCAGAGGAAGCAGCCTTTGGGATTCCTCTCATCACCTGGTGTGATGACCCAGCAGAGGACCCATGGATATATCCAAATGTATCCTTGCAGGTGTATTGTGCTGCTTCCTTGCCCCCCTCTACCCACCTCGTCCATCTGGTGAGAACAAGAGTGGGGAGTAAATTAAGCCATACAGTTTGTTACTGTCTATGCCTTGGTCTAGACCACACAAAGGATGATTTTGTAAGAGATTAATTTGCTGAAGCTAATTGGCACTAGGAGGGGGAAGGTATTAGTAACAGCTTTATTTTAAGTTTATTTCCAAGCATCCAAAATAACAATACAAAAAAGAGACAAATTAGTCAGCATAGCGTCCTTTCTGCAGCCAAGCTGCACAAACCCGTGAAGGGGGGGGGGGGTTGTTCCAGGTGGCTGAGCCTGGAAACACTGCATAGCAACCAGAATTATGTGAAGTATTAGGGGAAAATTAAAGAAAAACCACAAAAGAAGACATGGAAGAAGCCAGAAAACAAATGGGAAATGTAGATAGAGAGGGTTAGAAGTCAGCCAAGTCTTAAAAGTGAAGTTTACTCAGTCAAGTTTACATGTACTTGCCAACAGCTTCCCCAGCCCTGGTGTGCTCTGACATGGAGTTACAAATGGACAGGACACGAAGCAGAGCTGCAGCAGGAGGTGACAGCCCTGACCCCTCCTTTGTGCAGCCACTTTCTCCACAGGAGTGAAAAGCAGTGGGCAGAGCAGGTTTTTCCACTGATAGAGACTCCTGAAAGACCAGCAGACATGGAGAGTGCCATGCTCTCAGCTCTGCTGGGAGATGAGCTAGAGGCAGGGACTCTGCCTCTTGGGATGCCTCAGTGTTATCAGGAGATCTGTGCACCTCTCAGAGCCTTGCAGGAGAACTGTACAGATCTTCAGACATTTCAGGCTGGAGATGTATTCCACAGCACACAAGCTTGTTTTCCTTAGTCGTCTTTAATTTTCTTAGTCATTTTCAGCTAGTCCACACCCTGGATTTAAAATTGCTTGTGTACTGTCTGGGTGCAGAGCTGAGCAGGAATGGATTGCTTCCAGCTGGTGCTTGCACAGGAAGGAGACTGCTGAGTTCCAAAGAGATGTTTGGGACACAAGAGCTCCCAGAAATTTCCCAGCATCAGGTGGTCAGAGACAGGATGAGAGGCACAGAGCTTGCCCTCAACACCTGGATGCTGTGACTATGGCTAAGGGAGACTAAGCACAGGGAGAAGTCAAAGAGTCCTCCCAGAAGAAACAGCTCAGGATGATGATGATGCATCTGACACTTACATGGGGAAGAGGGGAGTTACAGCCCTCCCTCCAGCAAACCTTCCCTGGCCAGCTCTGAATCCCTCCTGGGGATTATTTCTTACTGAGCAAATCTCCACCATCAAACACTGTTTTCTTAGGAAGGAAGATACAGTATAAGCTCAGGAGTTTGTTGATATCTGCAGGGTGACACATTCTTCCATGCCCACAGGGTAATGGGTACAACTCCACTGGCTACAAAATCCACTCATTAATTAATACAAGATCTTTAATAAAAGTTTCCCTAAAGGTTCAGGCAGTGTGGACCAAGAGAAAAGCAGTATTGAGGACGGGAGCAAGAATTTGTCATTGGAAGTGTGGGGAATCTCTGCAGCCACTCCAGCAAGACAAAAGGTTTTGTGAGCCTGGCTGCAAGAAAGTTACTTTCTTCTTCCTCCTCTCTCATTTTGCAAGGCTCTTGGAAGGGTGATGCTGATTGAGTCCGGGCAAGGAGGGAACTAGATCAGAAGAGGTGATGCTATGGCACCTCAGCACTCCCTTTTAAGCGGGTTGGCCTTTATGAAAGGGAGTTGCCTTGCTGGATCCGGACATGCTGCTCTAAGGCATCTCTACCCACCATCTGAATGGTGGGTAACCACAGCTTGCTTTTAAACTTTCCACAGCAGGCAATGTTATTCCCTGCAGCTCTCCCTCAGGGATCCATCTTCCAGGAGACTCTCTCATTGCTCATGACAGTTTTCTGTAGCCCAGGAGAACATAACACTCGTTAACAGTAAGTAGTGGGAGGAGGCTGTGGATCTCAAGGAGCTCATCTGTCAGGTAGTGTGTCCTGACGCACCTGTCTGCTACAAAACAGGCTGGGAATGATCCCAGACAGCCTGCTGGGAGAGGCTGGGACAAAAATGATTCAAAATGTCTATGGTGAAATCTTGCCTTTATTATCTTAGTCACTAACATCCCACATATTTCAAGGAGACCAGCCTTTTACTCCCACGATCCAAAGACAAAGGAAAATAAATCCTGATACTCTCAGCCACAGTGCAGAACTTTGATTTATGGAAAATAGCATCCTAGACTCAAAGAGTGGCTAAACACACCTCCCTCTTCCTCCCTGGCTCAAAGCTTTGTATCCATATTGCTAAAAGCTCCTGTGAGTTCTGCTGTCCAAACAGCCTGTAAAAGCCATAAACATCTACCATTTTGTCCTCCCATCTTTTTAACACCTCTTTGGGCTGAAGCATTGTTTTTCTCCTAGGCTACCCTGAAGACTGCTGTCCAGGCACTATATTAAAGCTAAAGTAGTATTATGATAATCATGTTACATTAAACACAAACATAGACTGTGAAATAAGGTACTACAGGGAAAATTCCTGTCAGTCCCATGCAGTTGTACTGGTGATTTAGTATGTTCAACAACTCAAAAGGATATTTTTCTCTGGAGGAGACTTGAAGAGGAAAGATTCAAGATAAAAACTCTCTCAAAGAAAAAGTACATATATATTAATTCCTCTCAGTGGGGAATGCCAAAATTATCCCTTCAGAATGCTGCTATTTCATAACTACCTAGTTGCTTTTTATAATAATTTAACAATCATATTGCAGCAGGTAGAGACAGACACCTAAGAAAGAGCAATTAGACCAGGAGTACCAGCTTTTAAAGGATATTGTTTGCCAGGTTTGAGGTTTGCCATGCAACTGCAACAGGCAATACTGTTGTGAGTCAAGTGTTCCCACAGTCCGTGAACTATATACATTTCTATGTAAATGTTCACTACTAAAATTGGTATTTGATAGTTTGTTGTTCCTCTGTGTTCAGAAATGGTAAAAATGTATCTTTCTCAGAAAGCTCTACCCTTACTGAAGGGTCAGAGTGTGTGTCAGAGAATATGCTGGGCCTTCAGCTTTGATGGTAATGCAGAGCTTTGCATCACCCATTTTTTGTCATTTGCAGCCATTACTGAACATTTGAGTTGCCCCTCAGCTCCAGGAGCAGAGGACATTCAGATATTATTCTGGTTATCATTTATCAGTGTTCATTTTAGAGTAAGGATAGGGATCCAGCACTTCTCTGCACCCCAAAAGGAATAAACTGGTATATAAAATACCCTGCACTCCTGTAAGTGCAACTAAGTGCTCACAAACAAAGCTCTCTGGAGAGCAAAGCCATGAGTATGTCTCTGCAGTCACTAACAGAGTGTGCTGTGCCCTTGGGACTTTCCTCCTTTGTGGATTGGTACCCAATTAAATTCCTAAAAATTCAGTGCTTTTCCCTTCCCCTTTTGCTTCTGGTTTACTTGTGCAAAGACATTTTTGAAACTTCATTCTTGCTGTGTTCCCTCCCCATTGACTACAGCCATGAAGTACTTGGAAGAAAGGAAGGACACCACTGTCTACACAAGGGAGCAAGTGGAAGAAGGAGGAGAAGAGCCCTCAAGACAGTGCTGCCACCTCAGCGAGGTACTGTGGTTCACCAGCACTTTATTAAGTCATCCACAATGATGGGGATCTGGGTCTGTGCTATTGCCCCAAGGACACCCTACCTGCATTGCAAAGTGTGAGGGCTTGAAGGTGCTCAGTGTTTTAGGAAGATGCCCTCAAGCATCCCCATCCCAGAGTATTTCTGGGACTGCAGAGGCTGTTTGGGGTCAGGACAGCACAAAGAAAGGTGTTGCCAGAGAAAGGAATTCCTTCTGGTTGAAAAGACATGAACTGTTTCATGGGAGAAGGAAACTTAGGGCAAGAGCCCTGGGAAAATCCCAGCACAAACTCCCTCCGCTTTACATCCCTGACTTCAGCCAGGGTTTTTTCCCCTGTCAAAGCTGTTCAAAGTTTTATGCTGCTAAGGGAGCTTCAGAGCTTCTTCCTAGGTGTGGCTGAGTGTTGGTGAGAGGCACTTTACAGTGCTGCAGCTCCCAGTGTCTGGGCAGTGACTGCGGTGGGACCACGGACATGTGGCTGCAGGAGCTGATACCTGTGGAGCTTCCAGAGCTCTACCCACCACAGTCAAATTAAAGATTAGGATTGCCAAATACCAGAGAAGATACGTATGACAAACACCACAGAGTTGTTACTAACACCCTTGATGGAATCTCTCAGGCACAGCAAACCACGAATGCAACATTAACATGCTTGCATGTGTGTCTGCCATCACTATAGCCCATCTTCACCACTATGGTCGTGCCTTCCCCATGAATCAAAACTGTCACATACAGACGTTTGACCCAATTAGCTCACAGAGGAAGAAGTTATGAAGAGAACAGATATATAACCTGAACTTAAGGCCAGACAACTTCTCTGGGAAAAAAAAAAAAAGGAGAAAAAAAAACATAACAGGGCCCTCCCTTCTCTTAAAAAAAAGGTGGTTGTTTTAAAATTGTATTTTTTCCTGGTTTTGTTTAGTCTTTGTTTTTTAAAGCTGCTGCTGTTTCAAGTAATCCCTAAAATCCTTGTTGCTGGAAAATATTACGAGGAATTTGTTTGTATTCCCAGTGTGTGTCTTGCAGGCATTTCACAGCATGCTGTGCATAATCTTTCCTTGTTTCCTCCTGTATGAAGAGTTTTCTCTGCTGGTTGAGTGGCTGTTTCCTATAGTAACAAAACAGATATAAAGGGAAAACCCTTGTAAAACTACAAAAACTAGCAAGGGGTTTTGTGTGGTGCCTGAAATGAACTTTTAACTCACTCCCAGTTAGAAAAATTAGTTTAGTCAGGAAAAAATGTCTCATTGCCATGATGCCATTTTTCAGTGTACTTACAGACCCCTACTTTTCTCATGCTCTCCCTGGTATGTTCTCTGAGCATGGTTTAGCTGTGCACTCCCACTCTCCTAAAAGCTCGTTCCCAATTCCTGGATCATGGCTGCATCCCCCTGGGTAATACGTAGCCCATATATTACCTGAGTATCACAGGTCACATCAATAACCCCATTTTTCAGTGATTTGGGGGAAAAAGAAAGATGAAAATGAAAATTTCTCCTTGAAATTGCTGAATGAGCATGAGAAGCTGAGCATAAAGCTCTGAGCAATACTCTGCAGTATTGCAGAGTAGACAGGATTCAGGTGCCATGCTGCTGGAAAGCCAGAGGTACATATATGTTAGTATATGAACCTCTACTTCACGCAACAATAATCATTTTGTACAATTTAAATTTGTTGACTTTGAGCCTGCAAACGCAGATGTGCTGTCACTCAGATGCTCAGTTAGGCAGAGTTATGTTTTCTTGGCATTGCAACGAGTGTCTGAACGGCGGGTTTTGGCACCAGCCTGTTTGGAAGAAAGCTGTTTGCCTGCTCATGTTCTCATTAGTATCTGAGCTGATGAACTACATTCTTCTGCATTTCTGTGTTCCTAGATATAGATCTGGCTGCTCTCTTCAGTCTGGGCTAAATGCTGAGCCAAACCACTTCTCAGGGGGAGCTGGCTGATGAGCTTGTGTCTGCACTGCTGAATCCATGGGAACCCTTGGAGAGCCTGATGGCAAGTCCTGCAGATCCTGTGAGTGTCCAGAAGAGTTTCGTGGAGTTGGCCGTGGTACAGTCCTTGATGCTTTCAAGAGTGAACTGCTCCTACAGATCTACAGTAGCAGAACAATACACAGCAGTAGCTCAGCCACTGCCAAAATGTAGCTCCCCCCTTACACCCTTCTCACAAACACTTTAGCTGGTTTTAGCTTGTGTTGTTGTGTTAGCTCCAGCCTGGAGTAAAACCTGCCCCAGAAGCATCACTATCACTCCTCTATCCCTCTTTCCTGCCCCCACAAATAACCACCCTTGAAACTGTTTTGCAGTAGGTGCCATCAGCCTGCTGGCACTGTCCCTTACTCTGTCTTTTTATCTCTGTGAGAAGCTTCTCTAAGCTTTGCTTGGCCCAAATACTCTCCACACACAGGAGCATGAATAACTCTCACAAGAGGTGGCAACTGCATTCCCTGGACCAACGTCCACCCCTGCTGCCCTCTGAGCATTTCCTCCTGAGTGGGCCTCCCCTGCCTTTCCCACTGCACAGGCAGAATTCAATTGAATGAACACATTTTACCTTCGCTTTTACATTTGATGTCTCTCTCCAGTTGGGTGGTTTTGCTTTGTGTATGTGAACACAAACTTAGCTTTTTCTAAGCATCTCATCCCCGATGATTGCTTGCTAATTTTTCCTTTGGGCCATTTTGGGCTCTTTCCTCTCCTCCCGGGAGGGAGCTGGTCCCGTGTGACGATGCCGGTGTGCCACCTAGTGATGCCACTATTCCCTTGTCGCACATCACTTGTCGTCGCCACTGAGGGCATAAATTTTGGCCCCATTTGTCCACAATCACCTGGATCTCAGGTAATCTGTGGCAACTCCTGCAGCTCGGTCCGTCCAGGCAAAAAGGATCCCTCTGCATTGCTTTCCCCTGCTTACTCTCACTTTTTATCTCTTTTGTCCCATCTTCCTACTGAAGTATCTGCCTTCTCTCTAATGTGGGCAAGAAGACCGTTTGTGATGTGCTGATTCTCAGTTTACAGGTCACCCATGGCCATAATCTAATCCATCTATGGCCATAAATTAATCCATCAGGCAATATTTTTGCAGAGCATGGGAAAAATTAGCATTATGTATATACATACATGGCAAACTAGTGCTGCGGGGGCAGTTCAGACAGCATTTAAAGCCCCTTAGGCATGAGGGATACCATTGCAATACCATCACCACGGCACTGCTTCACACCTTATCAAACCAATTCTGAACTATTTGGGCAGATCAAGGCTGGAAGAGCAATAAATGGTATTAAGGCTGGAGCTGAGGCCTTCCTGGCAGAGCTCCCTCCAAATATTCCCAGAGGCACGCAGGAGGCTGGCAGGGTGTAAAGGAGCAATGCACCATAGTCAAGCTGGTGCACAGGCAGGCTGAGCTCCGCTGCCCTCCTGGAAAATGTCCTCTGTTCCCAGGTGCAGCTCCCCAGACGTCTGACCCCCCACCTGGCTCCGTAGTCCCCCCAGGGCACCAGCGTTGCAAAGAAACACCCTTCAGTTTACAAGCACCGGAGCAGGGCAGGTTCAGACCCTCCCAAAGGTTCAGGTCCTGGCATGGTACATTTTCCTAGGTGCTGCCGGGAAATCCAGCTGGGTGCTGCCTGTAGCTGCAGCAGCAGTGTGATGCACATGAGTGCTGGGAAGGGACTGAGCTCTTCACCTGCTATGAGTCATGCAGCAAAATTATGCTGCAGTGGTTGGAGCTGCTCAGCCAGTAACCACTGTCACAGCTGCCCTTCAACAGAAATTCAATCGCAAGGAGAAACATGTTGATGAGCAAACTGACTCCCACTAGCAGATGGGGCAATTAATGAAATGTGAAGTGTAGGAAGTCAATAAACTATTGGTGTAGATCTGTGCTGGAGGTCAAGGTGAACAATTAACTCCTCTGGAAAGCCTACAGGATCCCTGCTCTCATAGGGCAGCCACAGTGAGGAGTCTGAATGTTGTGAGCTTCCTGATTCACAAACTTAATTCTCAGAGTACAGGTCTGTGCAGGCAAGAAGGTGAAGCTGTTGCCTGGAAACCAGATCAGCAATTGTGAGGGATGAAGCATCCCAGCCACATTCTTTCACTCCTAGCTGTACTTGAGACATCTGCTGTAAACACAGCTTGGGTCTTCCAGGCTTTTCTTACCAGTGCTGTTGCCCTTCTGATCCCACAACTAATCATCCTTAAGTCTAGGAGCTTACTAGAGCCCAGTGAAAAGGGTTTATGCTCTCCTTGTAAACCACAGTATTGCAAGTATGATATGACCACAGTGGGGAGAAGTGGTTCTTTGTTCAAGGAAGCTCAAGCTTTGATTTAGCCTTAAGTCATTGTTACATCAGGTGACCATCCTTTGGAATATGTTGTTCTTCTGGCCGGGGAGCCCATGTGGCTGAACACGCAGAGGTAACCTTGCATACCACGGGCCTCTCTCTGCCACCTCCCACCCCCAAGATCCCACAGGGCAAGAGGTGCAACCTCACTGTTTGCCTCTGGTTTTTATTGTTCTGCAATCCACAGCCATATTTTGTGTTTGCTTGGGTTTGTTTTGATTTTTTGCCTTCAGTTGCACTATTAAATCAAAATGTGGTATGAGGATGGGGACTTACTCACTACATCCAGTGCTGTAGGGTTCTCACATCTGCATTCATTATCCAGGAGTTAATCAAGACTGGCAGTCAAATGTTCTCAGTGTGGTACATAACAGAATCTGTACCTGTCCAAACACTGCCTGGGGCAGGGTCTTATAGGGCTGCAATGCAAGAAAGTGCATTAATGCAGACACTGTGGAGCAGGAAGCATCTTGGGGGAATGGTGCAGCACAAGTTGGGGTTTCATTGCTTTTAAAGAGAAGCCAGATTAAAGGAGAGCTCATACTGTCTTGTTCCCCACAGGTGAGCCAGTAGGACTCTCACCTGCCCTGTGGAGAACAAGGATGTTAGATTGAATACTTCCCAAATATCTCCCGAGGTCTGGAAATGAAGGAGCTGGAGGCCTGAGCACTTCAGGCAGCTTGTAGAGGAGGCTGTGGCAGAGCTGCCAGGGGGTGACTGCAGGCTGTGCCCTGTGCCATCAGCCTCCAAACCTCCTCACCTGCCCAGGTGAGCCTGGGGACTGAACCACAGTCTCTGAGAAGAGACCCTGAGACAGAGCACCAGAGATCTGGCAGGAACGGGGACCTTAACTTGGCTCTTGGCTGCTTGAACTTGGTGATGGGGAGTGGGAATGCCAACTCCTGCAGCCTCCTCCTGCGCAGTTCGTGGCTGCCCCAAGGCAGAAAATCTCGGAAGAAGGTGCAGCTGTGGGTGTAATGCAATTCCCTGGATAACAGTAATGCTGTAGGCAGGTCTGATACCTTTGATCCCCCAACCAGCCATGAGGGCATGGGTGAGGAGTGTACTCTTCCAGGTCTTCTTCCCCCTCAGAAATTATCAGGGATCTCTGTGGGTAACTTCATATAGGAGGGGCAGGGGACCGTGCAGAGTAACAGTTTATTACCAGTGTAAGAGCACACAAGAGTCCGGATATTCCAGTTCATTACCCCTGTAAAAGCACACAAGGGTCGGGATACTCCCACTGCAGGACCAACAGACACAGAAAAACAATCCCAGGAGTGGAAGACTTCACAAGTGGAAAGCAAACAGGGATGGGGCTGTGCAGTGCCAAAGGGCTCCTCTGAACGCAGACTGTCACTCATTGCATGTGTGTGCACGGCCGGGTATCAAGAGGGAAGGGATGGGGAGCAGATCAGCATTGAAGGGACTGGGAGCAGATCAGCCGTACAGAGCTCGTCAGACTTCCACCGGAGCAGCCGCAGGAAGGGTGGAAATGTGGGGAGAATTTTCTTGAGAGACCCAGGAGTCCAATCGCCTCTTCCTGCCGTCTGCCGGAGCAGAGGTGGTTTTGCACTGCGGTGGAGTTTGGCTGCAGCGGCCCCAACCGAGCTGCCCTCGTTTAAGTGTGAGGGAACAGGACGATGCTCCTGCGTTGGAAGGAAGAGGAGACGGGACCGGAGCTGTGGTGCTCGGCATCCGAGCTGCCCCTCCAGCCGCCCTCTCACTAACACACCGCGCTGTCTACAGAGAGATAACCTCAGCCAGGTCAACAAGACAGGAGCAGCACTCAGCTCCCGGCAGGGCAGGGCAGCCGGTCCCGCCGTGCCCGGTGGGGCTGGAGGGCGGATGGCCACGTGCACAGCGCCGCTATCGCGGAGGACACGCGGGTATCGGTGCCGGCAGCTGCTGCTCGGCGGCTCCTCGGCGCCAGCCTGGAAGGAGCAGAGCCCACACCCTCTCGTTCTGCCAGGAGACCGCCAAGACAACGCCGAGCCCTTCCCCCGCGAACCCTCGCCGGGCTGCCGAGGGGCAATGGCGGCGCCGGCCGGGAACCACAACTCCCGGCAGCCCTCGCGGCGCCGCCTCCGGGCCCGCGCATGCGCCCCGCGGGAACTCAGTTTCCCGGCGGCCCGGCC
>WEKX01026520.1:614778-664330 GCA_013390025.1 Pitta sordida | reverse complement strand
TGTTGTGTAACCTTGTTTTGTAGACAGCAGAAGTTCGTTCCTGTTTTCTGGGCTTGTCTTCCCAGACCAGCACGTAGTTCTAAGTTTGTTTTGTAGAAGCAGAAATCGCAGGAAACCACATGTTCCCTCCCCCCACCTCCCCCCATCCTTAAAATATCCTAATTAAAAAAAAAACCCAAAATAACCTGATGATTTTGTAAATCAATATTTAAAGTAACGTGAGGAATATGGTCAGTAGTAACTGCCAAATTGGAGCTCTCTGTGAGAGGGAAGTTGAACAAACGAGGACTTCCCTCAGTGTGCAACACCAAACCACGATTTTGTGCTCTGCAGATCGTGAGGGGTTTATTACCTTTTTTTTTTGCACAAGTGAACTTCGGTGTTGTCAGTTTCTGATGGTTCAGCTTCAACTTTGTCGTTATTTCAGTTTCAACAGGTTTAGGCAAGGAGCTGTCAGGTATCTCATCTATCTAAAGGATATTTATGATTTTTTTTCTTAAAATAAGGAATTATTTGTGTTAAAATGTGAATGTGTAAGGTCCTACAGATGTACTGCTCTGCTGGCTGTGCATCTAACTGGATTCCAACTCATTTGTGGTGTTACATTGAGATTGGTCTTCTCTACATTGTGTCCTTAGAGTCATGTTTAGAAACAATATAAAACTCGATTATTTAGGCTTGGTTACAATGTACTTATTAGAATTCGAGTTGCCTCTGTGCATGTGGATGTACAAATCCTCCTGTAATTTTTGTCCATTAATTTAATGTGCACATTAATTAACATCAGCATTAATTAAAATGTGCTGTCTTTCTACAAAATTGATTAAAATTGGCAGGGCTTTTGTGTTTTTTTTTTCCCTGAGGTATGATATTTGGTTTTGCTCTTTCATTTTCTGCTTCAATTACTAAAATAAGGATTTTGCACTCATAACCCAAATAACCAAACTGTTAGTTTTCAGGGTTTGCAAAGAAATTTATTTTCATCTGAGAGATGTCATGGTTAGAAATGTGTCCCTGTGTGAAGTCAGTGTGTTCAGGCACAGCATCTGTGAGGGAAGGCGCTGTGTGGTGTTGCATTGCTGTGACACTCCAGTAGAATGGACAGAAGGGTGGAGCTGGGCTGCTGGAACTGCCCCTTGCACTGAGCCAGGATTGGTGGCCAGAGGTCAGTGGACTTTATTTCTGGGCTGTTCCAGAGGTGTCTCACTAGGGTGACTCAAGCACTGAAGTGTGTGAGCACATCGAGGACTCTGTGTCTGAGTAATTCTTTGGGTTTCCCTTTTCTGTCGAATTTTTACATCTGAGCTCAGAGGAGTGAAATGCTCATGAGAATTTTGCTGTGGTGCTGGAACACTGTTCAGTACAGTGTTTAGTACTAAAGCAGCACCACGAGGTGACACCTGCACGCGTGGACTTTCAGTGGCAGTGTCCACTGTCCTAGTTAAGGCTGCAAATATTTGTCTTTCAAAGTCACAGCCTTTGAGTAAGTGCTTTATGCTTTGTTAGTATCAGTTCTCTTGGTTCTAAGTATGTTCTGACAATGATGGTGTTTGGGGGACAAAAAGAATCCACTCCTTAGCTTAGATGATATAGGAAACGTGTCATGAATATATATGATACATGAAATCTGTAGCAGACCATGATTTTCACATCTTGTTAAAAAAAATTCCCCCTGCTATGCTCCCCCCCAGTTTAAATTGTTCTGTTCTCCTGGTTCTTGGAGAGAGATGGAATTTGTTCAGCGGCTTGTGCAAGGGGGCTTTTGTGTGTCAGAGCTGCCCTCTCAGGCTGCCTTTCCAGCAGGCTGTGTGTCCTGCTGACAGGTACAGTTAGTTCACAGTGTTTGTGTTCGGTGCTGTCTGCAGTGTTTCACTTTGATTTAACATGGAATTCCAGAGTGAGCACAGCAGGTGCCATCCAGAACACTCAGATTTATTGGAGTGGCTTGGGAGGGATGAGCCGGTGGGTCAGATGAGGCACCTTGGTGAGACAGTCACTTTCACAGGAAGGGCGGCTGTTTTGTTGGTTTAACGTTGTTTCAGGAAAACAGTTGTGTGTCAGCACCAGGTATTCAGACCAATAATGTACTTTATTGAGGCAATACTGCAGGTTTTAGGGGCAGCTGGGATGATACAGCACAGGGTGTCCCACAGGGCAGTGTGAGCAGTTCCTCTGGTCTTCCTGGCTGGATCTATTGGCCTGCTGCAGGTTTTGCTGGACTTCATTTTCTAGCAGGACTAGTTAAGGGTTGTTAAAGGAAGTGAAGTGTTCTTCATATGGCAGGAGAGCCCATACAGGCCCTGGACAAGCTCTGGGGGCACAGGACCCTCCTTCCTGTATCCCTGGGTAGGGAGTGGAGGTGGAGATGTGCAAAATGCCTGAGCGTAGATTCTGTGACAGCACTCACCTTTGGAGACCCAGAGTGGATTTCATCTGTGATATTTAAAAGCTCTGAAGTGCTGCTGGCAAGTGGTGTTCAGTTAATGAAAAAGGAAATGGAGCTTTATGAGCTTGGAATAGTTTTCCTTTTCAAAGGTCTTTTTTTTGGGGGGGGAGGAGGGGTGTACAATCTCATTATGTTTGTTGCCTGCATCTAGGTAGTGTGTTTTCCTAAGCAATTTATGCATTTGTATCGAATTTTCTGGCGTAGTTGCGAGATGGATGAATAATGAATGCCCCAGATAAAATCGTAATTACTTGTGATTTAGAAAACATCATCTCTCTTCATGCTTAGGTAGTTTTTTTGTTAGTATATGCTCATTTCATATAGTACTTATGGAAATGGTGTTCTTGCAGTCACAAGTTTATCTTTCCATAGTCTTTGGCTGATGATTTTTGTGCAGTTTCTGCCAGTTTTGTCTTCAGTCAGGTGATCTTCACTTCTTGTCTCCCATGTAACTACCCAATCACGCTATATTAAATTCAGAAGCAGTGATGAGGCAAGAGGTGGAACTGTAGGATTGTTCATCCATTCCCTGAGCGAGGAAAGCTTTAAAATGATTTGGAGGGATCCAACACTTAGTTAAACGTGTTGGTGTTGTTCAGAGAGAACCTGGGCTGTAGAGAGTTAATGTTTCCTGTGTTGGCCAATGGCTTCCTTTAGAGTGTGTCATTGGACTGATTCCTGAATGTGCATTTCAGGAGTTGATGTGTATGTCAGTGTCTCAAATCTGTATTGAAGATTGTTTTGGAACGTTCTTTCACTGGGTCCGTTATGGCAAACGAGTGTTTAATCTCATGGCACATGGATATTGGCCATGTTATGGCTGATGAAATGCTGAAATCTTTGTGTGGTTCTGGATGTGAAGGAATCAATTTTGCTTTGATTTCTTACCCCCACCTCCAATACCAGGTGAATTTCTAACTTAGGATTGGCCATTCCTTCCTCCACAAGTTACAGCTAGTCACTGTCAGGTTGGAAACTAAGGGCACAGCAGTGTTTTGAGACAGATTCTAGTTTATTTATCAGACTGACAGAAGCTGGCACCTGAAAATTTAGAGGCTTAAACAGAATCTACAGAGATAGTTCTCTTCATTAAATGATACCTCAACAAGTCACTTGGTTCTGTGGAGGGATCTCAGTTCTGAGGATGGGAGGATAAATGTGACAGCTCCTGTCATGAAAGTAAAGGCTGATAAACCTGCAGTAACTGCTCCAGTGCTCCCTGCTGTGACCATTCTTCCTTTCTGCTGGAGCCATGGGTTGGTCTTGGAAACACTGAAGGAGTGGCCATGTGGTGCCCTGCTCTTTGCCAAGCACCGCTGTCCTGGGGCTGCTCCCACTGCCCGCAGCTGCTGCTTGGCCCCGTGTCCCTGATGCGTTTGTCGGCACTTCCACTGCTGTCTGGAGAGTGCTCAGCTGGAAAAGTGACACTGAGCGTGGTCTGGCTGCCCTGGCTCAGTTGGTTCTTGGGGAAATCACCACCAAGGCCTGACTGGTGTCTGTTCATGGGATGGAGGCTGAGCTGTGGCAGGTTCAGAGGGAACACAGCTGTGCTGAGGTGTTCATGCCTCCCGTGCTGGTCAGGGCTGTCCTGCACCAGTCAGGACTTGTGTGCACAGTGTGGGCCTGTTCTGAAGGCTGCAGGCAAAGGACCAAAAAGAAACTTTCAGCTTTGAAAGTAGAATTCTGTCACTTTATCTTCTCGCTCCATGTTGCTGAGTATTTACTTGCTTCTTTGAATGAATTGTAATATTTGGTTTAGATTATTTCAATGAATATAGTGAAATGGTGGGATTTCTTCCAATTTTTTATGCATTTTTTTCTTCCCTCCCTTTTTTTTTCTTGGTTGTTACCTCTGCCTTAGGCTAAGCCATGACTTCAGGATCTGGGCATGTGGACTCCAAGGCTGAGCTCACTACTTTGCTTGAGCAATGGGAGAAAGAACATGGTAGTGGGCAAGACATGGTCCCTATTCTCACCAGGTAAGATCAATTGAGCAAATTCCTAAATTTGAGTATCTGAAGTTACTTAGCAGCAGCTCTTACCATGTTTTTGCTTGAGATTTTCACGTCTTATGACCTGTAATTAATTTTCTTGCTCTGGAGGTTGGGATGTAAGTGTGCTATTTAAATACAAATTTTTGGTAACAAATTTAATATTGCAAAGGTCTTACACAGGCTGTCTCTAGAACATGAATTTATTTCTCTGAAATAATAGAACTCACGAGAATAATTAAGTAGTTGAAATAACTTTGGTATCTTAACCTGAAGCTTGTGAAACGCTGATCAAGATGGGAAGCTGTGGGAATGCTGTTCCATCAGTGGTGGTGTGAGGGTGTTGAGATTGCAGGAACAGTGGTCAGATTAAATGAAAGGATGAGAGTAGGAGGAGTAGGGGAGATTAGATTGAAAAGATATTCTTGAGGCTCAGAGGGCATGTTTAAAGTGACACTTTAAAACTTGATTAATTTTTTTAAATTGTATGTTGATTGACTGACATTGTGTTGCATGTGTGACAAAATATTCCTCGGACCAATAAATTACTTATTCTGCTTTGAGTATTGTCTGAAGGAAACATATGTGCTACTTCAAGGGTTCTAAGTAATTTAAATATATTTGAATTAAACATGTCTTTTCTTGTATGTATAGAGGTCTGGCACTTCTTGCTCCCACTCAACTCCTGGAGCTCCCTACATTATTTAGGCCCAGACAAGTCAACTCTCTGAGTTTTTTTCCAAGGTTTCTGTGCAGCAGGCAGGATGGTTGTGAATGGTGAAAGCTGGAGTATTTTGGCTTCAGTGGAGATAGTACAGATTTACTTGTGGCAGATAGCAAGGGGATGTCCTGGCTCTGTCAGAAATTGATTTATAGTGCCTCAGGTATCGGTGAAAGCTGCGTGTGTATCTGGAGGAGGGAGTTTTAGATATTTAGGGGTTTCTGGTAGAGATGCTCCCCAGGAATCCTGACCAGCTGGAGCTTGGGTTGCCATTGTCCTGAGGCAGATTGTTTTAGTGTTCAGGCAGAGGAAGCTGTGGTCATACTTTCTGGTGAGTGATATTTTCTACTTCCTTCCACTTTCTGAGCAAAATGGAAGAAAACTTCCCAGCGTGGTTGGGGGTCCATTAAATGTGATGCTGAGGCAGCACGTGTGAGAATGTAGCGAGTGGTTCAACAGTCACAGGCCAAGAACAGCCACAGTGAGGTTTGTAGGCCACAGCTGGATTGTCACTTCCAAATAAGCTGCTTTTCTGAATTGACAAACTTGGGAGTGTTAGAAGGTGTGAACTGGATAAATTGCTTGGAAGGCCTGTCAGCCAACAACAGATAGTATTAAATATACTTGGTTTTCCAAAATATTGTCAGTGGAAATGATCCTGCAAGAGCATTAGTTCACAAACTGGTTGCAAGTCACATTCAACCATTCAAACAAATCCTGGGAGTCAGGAGCCTCTTCGGCCAAGGGAATAAAGCAGCAGTTTAACATCATAACTTTGGTCTCCACACACCAAGTGAATTGTGGTGTGGGATCCTAGAGCCTCCTGTGCCATTGCAATCTGCTGTAAAGGGTCGGGTGGGTCATTGATGCCAAGTGGTGACATAGGGCAGGACTAGGGTGACTTTGTTATGCCATGTGGGTTGCTGGGAACTTTGCACAGTTGTCACACCTCTCTATACCACTGCGTCTTCGTGCCATGCTCCCTAGGTGGGCTCGGTGTGCAGCAAGTGAAATTTTGTCTCTTTGAGAGTCAGTTTTAAAGAGACAGTGATTTTTATTTTTTTTTTTAAATGTTGGTCAAACAGCTGCGACTGATTGTCTCAAACCCCCCCTTAATTAGTGATTTCACGTGCCTGTTTGATCTAACCTGTGATAAAGTTGTCCCTGAAACCACTGTGAGCTGGCTCTCTTTGGCTGCCTCCCCAGACAGGACGCAGTGGCCAGAGCGTTGTGCTCACTTTCCATGCTGCTTGTCTGTCCCTTCTGGCATGTAATCAAAATGCTAATTGTCACCTCAAAAGACCTGACAAGTAGAGGGTGCTGCTTCCCAACTCCCCATTTGTCGAGTCGTCTGTCAGCAGACACCCCTCAGGCTATTAGTTCTCATAGAGGAAAACGAGGGGCTGGCAGTGGAGTATTTAAGTAACTTGCTTTTGCCAGAATTTCTTGAGAGCTCAAGCTGTGCCACCTATTTTTAACAAGGGACACAATTTGCATCCCTTCAAAATCAGGCTTTTAAAAGTAAATATTGGAACAGGATCAACAGTTTGTTGAAAGGTTGTTGTCAGATCAGAGACAAGCAGGAAAGTTCTCTGCTTATTCCAAATGGGCTCAATTGCCGTTCCTACAGTCTGGCATCATCCTCTGTGACACTGGCAAGTCAGTATTGTTCAGAGGGAGGACTGAGTATGTTTTTGCCTCTAATTGTCCCTGGGACACTGGGTATTTTCTGGAAAGTAACAGGAATGGAGTAGAAGTCAGTGGTATTCTGAAAGGGAAATCCCCTGTGAAAGACAAATATTTCCAGAGGGATTACTGCAGCCTTCCAGCAGTTTTCCCTCCCCTATAACAAGCTCTGCTTAGATTATTACCCTGAGGCATTAAGACCTTGTTTTAAAACACTTTGCTGCACATAGACTCAGCAGCCCACTCTGGACCTCAGTAGAGAGGAGAAAATGATATTTTATACTGAGAGGTAAGATTTAATTTCCTAATGTTTTTTCAATTGAATTGAGTGCTCTGTATTTCACATAAAACTGCATTTATGGAGAAAGAAAGTGGGTGACTATGGAATTATTTATTACTTGACCATGAGATAATTTCCCTCATCTTGCTTTTGCTTAAGTAAAAATAATTAATTCCTGTACTGCTCATTCGTAATGAATTAGCACATAGGATTTCTTGTGTCTGCTGTGACTGCTTCTCAGTTTGGGAGAAGTCACAGCTTCAAAACAACCCTTTATTTTTTTTCTGATACAGAGGAACATCTAATGTATTTTGAAGGTCTGTGAATGGGGATCAGGCCAAGTTTCTCCTTGTCTTATCTGCTGCGGTAGCTGACAAATGCTAAACATTGATAGCTGAATAGAGATTACACAACACTTAATAATTAAACAACATGATTGAAAATTAACATGCAAAATAACAAAAGACTGTGTAGGCAGTTTGAGGAGCTGCACTTCCTCAGACTGAATAGGAAGGAGAACTAAGTCAGCTGTTCAGGACTTACTCTGCTGCCAAGGAAGGACACTGTGGTGATAAGAAATGCCCAAGCCCTTCATTTGCCGAGTCCCCTACACCACCAGAACTTCAACATGAGTAAATGAAAGGTGTTGGACACTCAGAGTGTCAGCTCTGCTGGTGTGGTTCAGTAGTTTAGGAACACAGCAGGGGATGAGATAGTAGAGATGAGACATTCCTCTCTCCTCCCAGTTGTGAGCAGTGTGAACCCCTTTGGTGGCACTGAATGCTGCTCAGGTGAAAGCTGGTGGGTATATACATGTATAACATACTTTGGCAGGAATGTTAATGTGAGGAGCTGTGCTCCAGGAGGAGGCTGAGTGTGCTCTGTTCACTCGATGTCATTCCCCCTGCAGGATGTCTGAGCTGATTGAGAAGGAGACCGAGGAGTACCGCAAAGGGGACCCGGACCCCTTTGATGACCGACACCCAGGTGAGATGTCCTGGGTGGGTTTGGCAGCACCAACTGTGTCCCAGTAAATACCTGGTAATTCATCATGAAGAGAAAATGTGGGCTGGCCACTCATTGAGGTCTAATGCTGTTTTTGCACTGGTAAATGGTGCTCTGTGGTGCTGACAGCAGAGTATTCCACAGTCAGTTTGAAGACAGCAGTTCAGTGTTAATTCTGGCATCCTGAGGTAGGTAGATGAGTGTTTCCCTGTTTCTCCTGCAGGTCGAGCAGACCCAGAGTGCATGCTGGGGCACTTGCTGAGGATACTTTTCAAGAATGATGATTTCATGAATGCGGTAGGTTTTGCTTTGAGAACTGTATGTGCCAACTCCTGACACCACATTAGGGCTTTTATTTCAATAAAATGTAGCTCTTCTAATACAAATACAAAAGCATAATTTCTTTCTGTAGTGGAAATACTTTGAAATGCTGGGCTGCCTGTAGGAGCAGAAGAGTGTGTCAGGTCTAGAAGGCTCACGCAGATAATTCGGAGTCAACAGTCTGGCTTTCCTCTTGCATTGCTATACTCTTTAACGCTAGAATTTTTGTTACCCTTGCATCCCTGCATGCACATCAGTACACACCACTGTTAGGATTCTGACAGATGGCTTGCTCATAATTCTCTGTCTTAAACTGTAAGTGATAAGCCAGTGTAGGTACAATGAAAAATGTGCTGTTTCTTATGTTAATTTTTTTTAGCTGTTGTCTTTTCACGTTTACACTGTTACTATCGAAATTTTTTACAGCATTTGTTTTTACAAATCAGTTCAAGATAGATATTTAATAACTGAACAGCAGATGAAAGGTTCTCTGGTTCCTTCCCTGAGAAGCCATTTCAACTTCCAAGGCCCTGAGGGAGCAGGTTCATGACTGGTCATGTTGAGATCCAGGACTTAGACTGGTGTTCCTTAGTTTATCGTTTTGCTGCTGTGGGAGCTCTAAGGCTTTCACTGCTCTGGTTTTGGTCAGAGTCTAATTTCAAACTAGTGCTGTTCCCGATCTTCTCCAGCTAGTGAATGCCTACGTGATGACCAGCAGGGAACCTCCACTGAACACTGCTGCCTGCAGGCTTCTTCTGGATATCATGCCGGGACTGGAGACAGCTGTTGTCTTTCAGGAAAAGGTATCACCTCTACTAAGGCTGGTTTTTAACCTTCCTGTGTTATGTACTCCAACAAATCTCCCCAAAGGAGAAACTAGTAGAAAACCGTACTGAAATCCTGTCTCTGGGAGACAATCTATTCATTCTTACTGCATTCATTCTTTGGGGCTTTCTGATCTTTGCTTGTTCAATTAATCAAGTCTTGGATATTTCACTGCTTTTTAAAACATAACGTGACTAATTCAAGCAGAGGAGCCGGAATGTTACAACATTACCCCCAAAATTATGTAATTTGAATTGTTATTTTAGGCCTGTGAATGGGACAGGCTGTGTAGAGTGTGGAGGACTTGATGCAGGAGTCTTGCCCAGTAATCCCCAGCTACAGCAGAGCAATAGCATTACTAGAGCTAAGTGATAAGCAAGTCACACTTTAACTAAGCAATCTAAAATCCACATGCTCTGTGGGGATTATCTGGAACTGTAATGGACAGCTGACTCAGACTTCTGCATGTTGACAAGGGGTTGTTCTGAAGGAATGCACAGAGAGTTGAAAGTGAGTTTCACTCCTGAGCTACAGTTTCCTCTTCTGTAAAAATTTGTTTTCCTGAAGTTTGGAGGTCAGGTAATGCTTTATGTAAAAGTTCTAAATTAATTTATTTTCTGTTGAAAATATGGATATGAACTCTAAAGCGTGATAAAAGAATGATGTGCTCCCTTTGTGAAAGATTTAGTTTCATTTGAGCTCTTTGTGATCTGTCCAAAAGCAAAGGCTGGGAGAATTTAATCTGAAAAAATTTAAAACCAAAATGGTAGTTTCCCATTTGTGGAGAACTTAGTGTTTTCCAGAGACGGAAGCTCTCTGTAAGGTGAAATGAAGTTAACTTTTGCACTTAAGGACTTTTTTCCTTGTGGCTTGAGGATGAGCTGTGTTCCAGCACTTGAGGCTCCTGTAGGCAGGAGGCTTTAGGGTATCCCCTGGTAGAAGCTGCTGTTCTGCTCACAAAGGGGCCCTCTGGCGACCGAGGGATTTCACATCTTATTAGAGTTTGGTTAATTATGTAAGAGCATTTAAATAATAGTGCAGTTGTCTTTAAATATGTAAAAGGCAACTCTATAAAAATCTGTGAGCTGAGAGTTCCCATTGAAATGTGACATTCATTATTACTTTGTTATTACAGATCTTTTATCACTACCTATGGTGCAGATTATGTGCAAGATTCCCAGCATGATAATGAGGTGGTGTTGTTTGATGATTCAAAACCCAGTACCAATTTAGAGGAAAAAAATTAGTCTTTCATTCTAAAACATTGTCTTTTTTTAACTGACTGCTTTAAATTTAGCCAAATTCCACTCTACTTGATGTAAGTTCAACACAACTTCTTTGAAACTTGCTGAATTGCTGGAGATTTTTATTGGTGAAACTGTCTTGGTTGTTTGGCGTAATCAATTCATACCTGAAGTGTTTTGCTGCTTCCTGGCAAGTACCTTGGTTGGCCAGCTCAGAAAGTGTGTAGATCCAAATACCTGATGCCTGGAAATAGTTTCATGCAGCTTAAAGTGTTAGATTTATTTCTTTATTTTGGTTCTAGGTATTTTGATTCACGACATGATTGGTAGGAAATCCAGCCTGGTCATTACTAAGGATAGGGAGAGTTTTCCCAACAGGTGCTTTCACTGAGTCTGAGAAGTTAAAATGACGTGTAACTGTTGGAATTGCTTTCTTATTTCCCCCATTCTAGGAAGGCATAGTTGAAAATCTCTTTAAGTGGGCACGAGAGGCTGATCAGCCACTAAGGACCTACGCAACGGGGCTGTTGGGAGGAGCTATGGAAAACCAAGACATTGCTGCAAATTACAGGGATGAGAACTCACAGCTGGTAATCATCTCTCAAACACTTCCCCTTTGTCTAGGACAGTTACCTTTACCTGTTTTGCATTTTCATTTATGGAGAGCTCACAGTCATGGGTTAAGATGTGAGTCTTGCCATGACTGTAATAATTACAGTAAGTCAGTAGCTCATGGTTCCCATCCTTTCCTGACTGTGCATCTGCTGAGGTTGGGGCATGTGGCCTCCTTGTTCTGTTGTAGTGGTTGTGTTAAAAATGTCAGTGGAAACCTAAGAAGTCAAATACTTTACTTTTTAATGAGACTTACATTGATAGTTTCCTTAAAGAAAAATTTTCAGCAGTTTTACATGTCTAACTGTTGCCTGTTGTGATTTACCCACGGCACAGGGGTTTTAAAGTGAAAGGTAAGTCAACATGGAGACAACTATGATGAAATTGTGGTGGCTTCTCTTCTAGGCTTTAAAAGTAAAAGCTTGACCTTTGGTTTTGTGGAACTGCAATTCACCAAAGCCGCAGCTTCAGAAGCAAATGTTGCTTTTATTCCAGGCTAGGCAGAGATGATGGAAGGATGCTGCAAGCTGTTATGTGGTTCTGTTAGCACCAATATAGCTCTTAGTGCCTTTCAGGCCACTTCCTTCTCACACAGGAGACTGGGTGCTGTTATTTTAGGATGAAAAGAGCTGTAGCAAAAAGGATTTGAGTTCTCATATTCACTTTGAAATCTGGGCAAATGTACACCACAGCACTTTGTGTGGAGTGGGTTATATGATGATAACAAAAATGTGGCTGAGGCGAGTTGCATGATCAAAGCAAGAAGCGTGTTCTCATGTGTGCTGCTTTTCTGAAACAGGTGGCTCTGGTGCTTCGCCGGCTCCGGGAGCTACAGGTCACTGAAATGACCACAAAGCAGGAAAACAAGCGTCCCAGTCCTCGGAAAGTGCCATCAGATCCTCTGCTGCCTCTCGATGAAGAGGCTGTGGATATGGATTATGGGGAGATGACAGTAGATGGAGAGCAAGAGGAAGTTTCTGGTGATTTGGACATCTCCTTTCATCTTGATTCAAGTCACAAGACCAGTAGCAGGGTAAACTCTGCTACAAAGCTGGATGATGGGGGCCTGAGGAAAAGCAAATCAGGGAAGCAGCACGAAAGAGATGGCTTCCGGAAGGCCAAGCAAAAGCTGGGCTTTTCCACCTCGGAACCAGAGCGGATATTTGTTGAACTGTCCAACAGCAGCTGGTCAGAAATGTCCCCGTGGGTGATTGGCACTAATTACACCCTTTACCCCTTGACTCCTGCCATAGAGCAGAGGCTGATTCTTCAGTACCTGACTCCCCTAGGGGAGTATCAAGAGGTGAGCACATGAAGGGAGGAGGAAGCACTCTGTGCTCCCATTTTCCTGACAAAGCTGAGTGGTATCGTGGGGGACACTGTGCAGAACTATTACATCACTCTCTGATGTTCTCTTACTGATTAGGATCAGTAGCTTTTCCTGAGTGGTTGATGACTTTCAAATTGATGAAGTCATTAGTTTGAGTATTACTTGGTAGGTAATACTCAAACCTGATCCTAGCAGGTGTGTATTAAGAGCATGACACTGGGGATTTTATTCTGTGTTTCTGTTAGATTTGGTGATTGTTTACATGATGCAGGGTAAGTCAGTTTGAAATGCAGATGTTTTCTTGTTTCCTATGAAGGACATGATAGACTCCTGCAATTAAAAGTCTGGGAAAATAGCTTGAAATTACAAATGAAATTGTTTGTGTAACCTCTGCAGTACTGATGAGAAGTGGTAGGGAGGGCCTATGTTATGGAGATGCCTTTGAGAGCTGTTGTTATTTACATGGACAAAGTACTGTGGTCATGTCAGATTTACCAAAGTGTGCTCTCTTTTTTTTGTTGTTGTTAATTTTTTTAAGGTTGTTTAGCTTAATTTGTAACAAAGCAACACAGTTTTGCTTTGTGATACACATCATGTGTGTGCACATGTGTGCCCTGGTTCTGAGAGAGCCAGAAACCATTATCCCCCCCTAACACCTTGCATGCTGACTGGACTGCTTCATGTGCCAGCAATAATAGGGGATAAAAATAGGAATTATTAGCATAAAGCTGTTACAAAGAATTATGCAAAGGGTTTTGGTTTGTTGCCCTGCTCTCCTGTTTTTTCTGTTCAGTTGTTGGGGAGTTGTCTTTGCACAGATGGAAGGTGGAACCTCTCTCCAGGGTGGGATCTGTGTGGACTTCCATAGCCGCACTTGAAGGAGAGTCTTAAGATTCCCGTGTGGCAGCTGCCATGCACCTTGCTGCAGTCAGCAGATGTATTACAAGAGGTCTGTTAACCTTTATTGCTTCCTATGGATGGAGCTGGTTACCACTGACCTCTCATAACAGGTATCTGCTAATAGGGGAAAACTGGGGGTTTGAGAGAGTAAAAACCAAAACAGACCTTGTGTTTCCATGAAATGTTCAGCTACTGCCCTGTGTTTATTTTTCTCAGCTCTTACCCATCTTTATGCAACTGGGGTCGAGGGAGTTGATGATGTACTACATTGATTTGAAGAGAACCAATGACGTGCTGCTGACTTTTGAAGCCCTTAAGGTAAGTTACTTTCATAATGCATAAAATACATCATTAACATTGTAAAAACATTGGATATATGCCTGCTTACGTGTCAAAGGCAAGTGCTTACCTTCTTTCAGCCTGTGTCTTGCAGCATTCCCTGGGATTGGAATTGGCTTTCATTCAATTTTAATGTATTGCAGTTTTGTTTTTGTAAATCCCAAGTATTTATAAGTCAAAAAACAGGAAAGGGAGGAGGAGATAAAAAGATCTTAATTGTTGAGGAAGTGCCATTAATTTCACCTGCCATCTGCTTCTCTTAAGATGGTAAAAATTCCTTTTTCTGTCAAATGCTTGTATTCCTGCTGCCCTTAGATGGCATTTCTGAGTTATTCCTCCTCTGCCATCACAAGGAACCTTAGTGAGGGGTAACAAGCATAAGCATCCTACTCCCAGAGGCCTCAGCATGACATTTCTGAGCTTAGTGTTTGAAAAACAGTGGTTTTGTGTGAGTAGTCTTTGAGGTTACCTCCCCAAGGTACAAAGCCACACAAAGTAAGCTTATTCAAGCCAAACCTGCAGTGCAGCAGCACAGGTTGAACTTTTCTGTGTGTTCTTTCCCTCTTTCACAGTAAATTCTATGCCTCTGATCCTCCAGTGCCATCTTCCTCTCTGTATCTTTGTTATTTGTCTGAGATTTGATTTCCAAGGAGTGATGTTCCTACAAAAGCTGTGGGTTACCTCAGCTGGGAGCAGAGTGGGGTTTACAGTGCTGATTGCTGTTTCCTCCTAAGGTGTTGGTAATACAGGAAAGTAGTGTGCAGTGCATTTCAGTGCAGCTGCAGACTTCTGCCTTTACGCTTCATTTGGTAAAATTTCTCATGTCAGCAACATGGCATAATCAGTGTGAATGGAAATTCAAATGGTTCTTGGTGAGAATAGAAAGTAGGTGAATCTAAAAAGAGTAGAAGGACCTTAAGGTGACTTGCTGGATGATTTCTGAATTGCTCTTCTATTCAAGATGTGTGAAGTGCTAGAGCCTTTTTTTCTTTTGTCATTGGGATAAATACGTACTACATTCTGGGTTCAATATAATTAATGGGAGGAGGAAATGAGGTGGACAAAGCGCGGAACAATTGCTTTTTCTGCCGTCTGTTTTTCTGTGGGGTGGAGATGGAATTCATGATAGTTTAAAGAATTACAACCTGCTTTTATTCTCTCTTAGCATTTGGCATCACTGCTGCTGCACAACAAGTTTGCCACAGAGTTTGTTGCTCATGGAGGAGTGCAAAAGTTGCTGGAGATTCCTCGTCCTTCCATGGCAGCAACAGGGGTGTCCATGTGCTTGTATTATTTGTCGTACAATCAGGATGCCATGGAGAGGGTAAGAGGTGTCCTTATCCCAGAACTGCAGCAGTTCCATCTTTTCTTAGTGTTTCTACCTGTGTTCAAACAGTGAATAAGTGTCCTTCAAGGTAAAAAGCAAATTTATGTTTTGCTTTCTAGGTGTGCATGCACCCCCATAATGTGCTTTCAGATGTAGTGAACTACACCTTGTGGCTCATGGAGTGCTCCCATGCCTCAGGCTGCTGCCATGCTACCATGTTCTTCTCCATTTGCTTCTCCTTCCGTGCTGTCCTGGAGCTCTTTGACAGGCACGATGGCCTTCGACGTCTGGTTAACCTGGTAAGGATTGTGCTTTTGTGTGGGGAACAGCGGTTTAGTGTCAGGGTTTGCATCCTTTACAGTCCAGCTGTGGAGAGTTCTTTTTTTTTTTTTTTCTTGGGGTTTTTCCTCCTCAGTTCCCAAGAGATGGAGAGGTAGGGAGAGTTGTGTGGATTACTTTATCTTTATTGGGTTTCTTTAAAAGTTATTATTAATGTCTAGAGACTTGCGACCCCTTGAGCTTGTCAGTGCACCTCCTGGGTTAAGGAGCACTTTTTCAAACAGTGGTGGCTTAGTGATAGTCCAGATGTTTCTCTCCACATACATGTGCAGTGTTGCCATGCACCCTCTTGGATGTGGATAAATCCAGCCTTATTCCAGGAGAGGTACAACATTGTGTGTGCTCTGGTAACCACAGTACCTTGTGGACACAAGTTACACTGTTCGTGTACAAATGTCTGATAGTCTCAGGCACAACACTGCCTCCAGACCTGCACTGATGGAACTTCAGGATTTATTTCTTCACGGACAGTGAGGAGGGGGAATGTGGATTTACTATTTACCCACACAAATGCCCTTTTCTGTTCAAACAGCTTTTGTGAGTTCTCTGTGGGCTCGTGTGTCTTGTACGTCAAAGTCTGTGTTTGTGTTCAGAACAAATGCAGCTGAGAGTTGTAGGTGCTTTTTCCTCTGAAGGTCGAGCTGCTGAAACCTTTTTCTTTTCCCCCCAACCCAACCTATTTCCGCAGATAAGCACTCTGGAGATCTTGAACCTGGAGGACCAAGGGGCCCTGCTGAGTGACGATGAGATCTTTGCCAGTCGCCAGACTGGGAAACACACCTGCATGGCCTTGCGCCGCTACTTCGAGGCTCACCTGGCCATCAAGCTGGAGCAGGTGAAGCAGTCGCTGCAGCGCACTGAGGGTGGCATCCTGGTCCATCCACAGCCCCCCTACAAGGTGAGCAGCACGTTGCAGGATTTTCATGTGGCTGTTGCATTTCTCAAGCTGCAGAAATAGGTGGATGACCATTGAAGACAGTGGAATAACTAAGCAGCGTGCAAATTATAGGGGTATTTTTTTTTTGCTTGTACTATTTTCCTGTCTTGTGGAGTGAATTCATCTGAATTAACATTTGATAAAGGTTCCAGCTCATCTGCTCAGTTTCCCTTTCCATCTCTCAAAAATTTAAAGGAGGGTTATTTTTGATACTTGTGGGGTTTCCTGTGCTTTGAATCTCTAAAAGGATGAAATCTCTGTGTGTAGAGAGGTGTATAATGTTAAGAACTTGGAAATAAGTATGATTTGATAATGGCAACTGAAACGTGTCTTTTGGACACCATATTTTTAGAAATCACCTGGGAGATCCAGATAGATAATAATGCATGGTGTTGGCCATGATTTTTTTTTTCCTAATTTCACTTGATTTTGTTGGTTTGTTTTGCCTTTTTTTAAACTGGATTTTATGTCTGCTTGTTTTGGGGAGCACAATCACTTGTGATTTCTGGTTTGATTTATGATGGTTTTCTAGAAGTGCTGAAAAAAGAAAAATACAAGGATGTTTTTGCTTCTGCAAAAATCACTTATTTTCAGTAATTAAATAAACGTGTATAATCTGTTGCCTTTCTGTGCAATTGAAAAATATCAAAAGGCAAGTTTGTTAGGAATTTCTCTTTTTCTTTTGTAATCAGAGCATAGAAACTGTAATTGAATATTTTTACCAACCATTCTTAGAATATTAGTGGAAATAAATTGACTGGTGGCTACTAGATTAGTATCTTAAAAACGGAGTTGAATTTTGGTTTAGTGTAACTTTTCTTCTTAAATTAGCCTAAGCTTTCTAAAACTGTAAAGAAACTTAAAGGATATTATCCTTAAGCTTATTATAGTGACAGTTGCCGTATTCCTTTATAACTGGGGAATGGAACAGAAAGTAAATACTTAATCTGCAAGAGACAGTGGCAGTGTAATCTTGCAGTTTTCAGTTGAATTCCAGCAGGGGGGGATTTGATGTGCAAATTTGTAACCCTTGTGATCTAATCTGTCCCTTCCCTGCAGGCCTGCTCCTACACCCATGAGCAGATTGTAGAGATGATGGAGTTCCTCATTGAGTACGGTCCAGCACAGCTCTACTGGGAGCCAGCAGAGGTTTTCCTCAAACTGTCATGTGTCCAACTCATGCTCCAGCTCATTTCAATTGCCTGCAACTGGAAGACATACTATGCAAGGTGAGCTGTTTGCTCCAGTGCTGTTTGAGTGCTGCAAGTTGTGGCTCTTGGGCAGGACATTGCATTTCTAGATTTTATATCCTGATAGCATTTGAAACAGGCAGGAACTGGTTAGTGTTCTGAGGGGCTGTGCTGTGGCTACACGCCACTTATGAAAGTTAACACTGGAGAGCAGGACTGAAATTTTGAGGTAGAGAGGGATGTCTTGACTAACTCAACTTGGAAGCCTTTAAATGTGTTTTGTTTCTGCAATTCCCTGCCTCCCTCCCTCTCTCTTAGGTTGCACTCTCCTGGGTAGTTTCTGTTCTCCTGTTTCTTACCTTCTGCAGCTGTTTCCTAATTGCTTCCTGGGTTAACTACTGCCTTTCCATACAGCTTACAGACCACATCCTCTTTTCTTGAACTGTTCTGCTCACCCACCTCTTGCTAAAACATCCCTTTTTATCTTCCACACATCTGTGTCTCAAACTGGAGTCTAAGTGGGTGCCTTTTTCCCTATCACAATTGTCTGTTTTCCTGCTGAACAGTTTTCCTTGACTTCAGAAAAGCTTCTTTCCTAGTTGACTGATAACGGAGTATTTTGGACAGCAGTGTTTCCCAATAGTGTTGTAGAGTTAGATTAGATTTAGAAGCTTAATTTAGAACGCTTTTGTGGATAAGTCTTAGCATTCTTATTTTTCTAAATATAAAATTAGAGTGCTTTTAGGATCCTGTGGGCTATGTGGGATAAATGTTGGCAGACTGCAGGCAGTGGTGTGCGTTTGAGCACTGCCTTCTGTGGAGACCAACCAGCTCTTTGAGAGTGGAACATGCTAAAATGAAAAGACACCATCAAATAGAGTAGATGTGACTGATTTACTTCCATATGTTGGAGTAGAGTAGATTGAATGCTATTCTGTGTTCTTGAAACAACTGTCTATGTGCACCTCTAAGAAGTCCTTCTGTCTTCCAGGAATGACACAGTGCGATATGCTTTGGATGTCCTGGCCATCCTGACTGTGGTTCCTAAAATCCAGCTGCAGCTGGCAGAACCTGTGGATGTGTTAGATGAAGCTGGATCTACTGTTTCCACTGTTGGTAAGCTGAACATGGTCCTGATGACTTACACACTTATTGTCTTCTGCTGCGTGGGATTTGGCTGACTGATTCTCACATACAGTGAGACAAGGGTTAAAATAATTTGACTTACAGTCGAGGATGCAAATAAATTAGAGAGTGGGCTGTGGTTAAAACCGTGTCACTGTGGTTGGGTTACAAATCTGGAAGCAGATCTTGCACATGTTTTCAAGAGCTTATTAAATACAGGTGGAGGCAAATATACTTTTGTAATAGGGCTATTAGGTTTCCTCAGCTTCCCGGAAATGTAAGATCTCCTGGGGATATGGCATTTGAGAGTATGGGAGAGGAACAATTACTGCAATGTGAGTTATGCTCTAACTGGCTACCTGCAGGTTCAGCTTGTAAATGAGCGAGATGTGCCTGGATAAGATTCAAGGCTTGTGCGTTAACTGGGGCCTGGCTTGTTTAAGAGAAGGAAAAGGTGGGCAGAGAACTAGATATAAATAAAAGACAATTTCCTTTGCACAAAACCTTTCTGTACAGAAAATACCAACTCTGTGAGGGTTTTGATCTTCTGAAGCAGACATGAAACAGATACTCTGTGGAGAAAAAAATTAACCCAAAGTTTTTTCTTCAGTGATAATCAGAGCATGCCTGTTCATCTTGCTTTGGTCCAGATTTCTGAGATTTTGCTCTCCTGGGCCATGCCTGATGACAGCCACTGAAAGATTGTTTGACTCTCTACTTACTGATAATGAGGTGGAGGAGCAGCAGTGCAGGAAAACATTTTGCCAGGGAGGTAGAAGAATGTCTTAGACTAGTTAGCAGAACTTCAGAAATTTGCAGAATGAAGAGAAATGCCTATTTTCTTCAAATTCTTTGGAAAACTCCCTTACTTGTCTGATCAACTGAGTAGGATACGTTTTAGAGTACTAATGGAACTATGTATTTCTTTCCCTCACTAGGTATTAGTATCATCCTTGGAGTTGCTGAGGGTGAGTTTTTCATCCATGATGCTGAGATTCAGAAATCAGCCCTTCAGATCATCATCAATTGTGTGTGTGGCCCAGATAACCGGATCTCCAGCATTGGGAAATTCATCTCTGGAACTCCTCGGCGAAAGCTCCCTCAGGCCCCCAAGAGCAGTGAGCACACGTTGGCCAAGATGTGGAACGTGGTGCAGTCCAACAACGGGATCAAGGTGCTGCTGTCGTTGCTGTCTGTGAAGATGCCGATCACCGACGCTGACCAGATCCGGGCGCTGGCCTGCAAAGCCTTGGTGGGGCTGTCGCGCAGCAGCACCGTCCGGCAGATCATCAGCAAGCTCCCCCTCTTCAGCAGCTGCCAGATCCAGCAGCTGATGAAGGAGCCGGTGCTGCAGGACAAGCGCAGTGAGCACGTGAAGTTCTGCAAGTACGCGGCGGAGCTGATCGAGCGCGTCTCGGGGAAGCCGTTGCTGATCGGCACCGACGTCTCCCTGGCTCGGCTGCAGAAGGCGGATGTGGTGGCCCAGTCAAGGATCACATTTCCTGAGAAGGAGCTGCTGCTGCTGATTCGGAACCATCTCATCTCTAAGGGCCTTGGGGAAACTGCGTCTGTGCTCACAAAAGAGGCTGACCTGCCCATGACTGCAGCATCTCACTCGTCTGCCTTCACCCCTGTTGCGGCCGCTGCCTCTCCGGTGACTCTGCCTCGCACTCCTCGCATAGCTAATGGCATCTCGGCCCGTTTGAGTAGCCACACTGCTGTAGGTTCCACTGCCACCTCTGTCCATGCTCAGGCAAGGCCGTCTGCATCCCAAGGCCCACCTGCCCTTCCAGGCCCTTCTTATGCCAGCAACTCTCCTCTGATTGGCAGGATTAGCTTTGTCAGGGAGAGGCCGTCTCCCTGCAACGGCAGGAAAATCAGAGTGTTGCGACAAAAATCGGACCATGGCGCCTACAGTCAGAGCCCAGCTATCAAAAAGCAGCTGGACAGACATCTTCCTTCCCCACCCACGCTGGACAGTATAATCACAGAGTACCTTAGGGAGCAGCATGCCCGCTGCAAGAACCCTGTTGCCACCTGTCCCCCTTTCTCTCTCTTTACTCCCCACCAGTGTCCTGAGCCAAAACAGAGGCGCCAGGCGCCCACTAACTTTACCTCACGGCTGACCCGCAGGGCAGCCTTTCCGAAATACGGAGGGGTGGATGGTGGCTGCTTTGATAGACACCTTATATTTAGCAGGTAAGGAAGAAAAATGTTTTGTGATCCCTCTCAGGATGTACCCTGTGCCAAAAAGCCTTACCTGGATTCAGGCTGTGCAGGCCCACAGTGGAGTATCCTTGGAGAGAGAAGTGTTTTAATTCACAGTGACAGTGGAAGAGCCTTGAAAGGCGTTTTTACAAGTTGTTCTGTTTGTCTTGTCCTTAGTACTGACCCTTAGTACAGGAGGCACCCTTTATTTTCACATTCATTAGAAACGTTGTCTACTGAAGCTCATAGCTCTTTGTTCTCATTTGGAAGGTAAGTAACATGAGTTTTCCACCAGAGTGTAGCAGAGCCTTGAGGATGGTTAGCTGACAGACGCAGGACAGTGAAAGGATTATTTTGCTCCTGTAGCTCAGCCTACAGCACCACAAGTTACCTTTTTTTGTGGCCTTTCTTTCCTGGGGTTAAATTGGAAGGTGATGTAAAGTGTATAGAAATAAAGATGACACGTTCATGAAAGCATCTTCACAGTAAAACCAGTGTCACCATGGGGAATTACAATGTCAGGAGGTTGTTTGCTTGATGTGCCATGACTTCTTGTGTTAAGCGTTTCAGAATGTTAGAAATGTTTTGCTGTCTGTGCTTACCCACATGATGGCATTACACGTTTCCATCAATTCAACTTTGAAAATGGGCTCCAGGTGCTTCAGCTTAATGATAGGCTTTAACAGGAGTAGTAAATAGTGCAAAACAAACCCTGAAAGGTTGCAAATGCTGTTGTAACATACTCGAGTGCTAGTGCTGCAATTGACGCTTACCTTGCCCTAGAAGAAAGCTGTAACTGGTACCCGTGTGGTTCTTAAGGGCTGGATTTAATATCATCACACAGCATTTCAGCTGTGCTTCTCTCCTTTGGGTGACTCGTGTTTTTGCCTTCTCTAGGTTCCGTCCAATTTCTGTGTTCAGGGAAGCAAATGAGGATGAAAGTGGCTTTACCTGTTGCGCATTTTCTGCAAGAGAACGATTCCTAATGCTGGGTACTTGCACGGGGCAGTTGAAACTCTATAACGTGTTCAGTGGACAGGAGGAGGCCAGTTACAATTGCCATAACTCTGCCATCACGCACCTTGAGCCATCCAGGGTAAGGAATCACAGACCTGTTGTGATTTTCAGAAATTCTCACTGCCTGAGCCCTGGTGTGTTTTGGGCCCACCTGGATATGTGCATCCAAAATGCACCTACTGGCTGGTCTGCAATGCCTGTCATTAAAGTACCTGTGATAGTTGTACACCCTCTCTCTTGTGAGTTATACAATTAGGTTTCTTTACTTCCCTAGATGATAGAGAAGATACCCAGTGGCTGTGTGCCTTCATAAGAAATTAATACATATGTCTGGAAGTGGAAAAATGGTTAAACTGGCTACATATTTAAGATAAGCGTGAGATAATATATCGGAGTTTATGTATCATCCCTTTGCTGGAGAAAGAAATCTATTGAGAGATGATTCTAGGAAGAAATAAAAGCCAACTGATTTATAAGCAGAATGGACTCCACTCATAGGTCATCAAAATTCAGGCATGGATTGTCCTGATTTTACTGCTTTTAACATCATAGATTATTCCCATTGTTAATCTGTAACATTTTTCTTTGTTGGGCAACAGGTCTTTGCACTGTACATAGTATTAGATACCCAGACTTCATCCCCATAGGAGCAGTTGATTAAGCACAAAGTTCCTACATTTATCTGGTATGTGTAAGTCAAAAGAATACCGGTCAAATTATAACCTCTATTTTCCCTTCCTCCTCCTCCACTTCAATACGAAAATCCAGGATGGATCTTTATTGCTGACATCTGCTACATGGAGCCAACCTCTGTCTGCATTGTGGGGAATGAAGTCTGTCTTTGATATGAAGTAGGTATATTCTGCTCAGCTGTGAGATTTCCTACAGTTAGAAGAACCATTTGATACAGGAAGAAACTCTGGAAAACAGAACAGCAAAGATCTCACAATGTCTATAGTGAAAAGTAAAATGTGCTCCCTTTTTTATTGGGTACGCACAGTAAATTTTACCTAGATCCTAACTACATAACATCCTGTTTAATGCAAGATAGATGAGTGAAATCACTGTTGTTCCTGAAGGCAAAGGAATCTGTTTGTATTTTTATTCTCTTGTTTGTAAATTACCTTGACAATTCAGCCAGTTCAGCATTTGACTAGCATGGTGATTTGCATGGTGAAATTCTCAGACCTGCATGCAAGCTATTTCAGACCTGGATAAAGCTACTTAAAATCTATTTCAGTATTTACATAGAAAAGATGAGTGGATGGCTCTTCATTTTTAAAAGCTTTGACTGTCATGTAGAACTTTTTTGGTGTGACCCCTGTGGGATCAGCCAGAGGCCATTCTTCTGAGGAAAGGTTTAATGTGCCTCAGGTCTGCATGTGTGTTTTAATGTTCATGATGCCATTCATTGCTCCCTCCTCTAATCAGTGTTGTGTTTGTGGCAGACCCCATTGATGACAAACCTGCTACTTGTGCTTTTGTCACTGGCCTGCTGTAAAAGCCTGTGTCTGTAATAGGGATTTTCCTACAAGTGCTGTGGAGCATTTCAGCATTGTTTTTTCTGTGGTCAGTGGAAAGGAGAGTGTTTTCTGCATGTTTAGTTTTCTCTGTTGTTGAAACCTGTGCTGGCGGCTGTTGGGACTGTGTTTGGTTCACACAGAACCTGCAGTTCCTTGACTTTTTCACTGACTCTGTCTCCAGGCATTCCTTCCCTGATGACCACTACGTGGAGTTCAGCAAGCACTCTCAGGACAGGGTCATTGGCACGAAGGGAGACATTGCACATGTAAGTGCCAGGAGAGCTGGTGGGTGTGGAGCTGTGACAGGAGCGTGATTCCCTATGGGATGTGGGGGCTGTGAGGCTCAGTATGACTCGTGAGCTAAGAAGCTTCAGAGGAGAGCTTTGAAAGCAATGTGGATGTGTTGCTTCTGTGATTAATATTCAGGGCAATTGTAGAATTTTCTTTATTTTGTTCGTTGGAGAATGATCGTGCAGGATTCCCCCCACCTCTCCCCCCACGATGCTTTCTTTGCCTTATTTTTCATTAATGGTAATAATAAGAGTCCATGGTAAACAGTAGCTCAGTCGACAGCTGTGGAAATGACCTTTTAGAAGTGTCCTACTTTTGCCCTCCCCAAATTTTGCTCGTTTTCGGGTAATTTAATTTTACCACTATATTTAATAATGGTGTTGTAGTGTTTTGTGTGAATACCTGGAAGGTGGAGAGATGCAGGCTGCAGAGAGCCTCTGCCTCTTCTCAGTGCTAATTTGCATTCATTCCAGGCACTGTCTCTGAGTGTTTGCATACAAATTGTCATTACATACCACTTACTCAAATTATTTATGGTTTTACATATTACTCCGATTTGTTTAAGTAAACTCTCCATTCCTGCCCAGTTTTTTAACTTGGATTTAGCTGGAAGTCTAATCAGTTTGGGTATTGTGCTTATCTGGTAAACAGATTTGTTTTCCAGTTCTAGAAAATATTTTCCTCTGTAACTTTGAACAAGAGCTTGGCTCTGAAGGATGTTATAGAACAAATTTGTCTGAGAAGATGATCATAAGCCCTTTGTACTAAAAGCCGTTTTTATATTCCAACAGTTTGTTGTGGCAAAGCTCAGAAAGTTGCCTTTCTGTATAAATGCCAGGGATTTTAACTCCTTTTCTACGATTTCTGGCTTTTTTTCCCCTCACCGTGTGCTTTGGAGTTTTAATGTTTGTAAATACCATCTGCTCTGAAAGCAGCTCCATTTCTGCAGCTGCTTCTGGCTAAGTGGTACCTTGTGACTGCAGCTTTCCAACCCACTCCTCAGAGCAGGGTTAGTTTCTCTGGAACTCCTCCTGGTTGTAGTGAGACACGTCAGTGAACCTGCAGTAATCCAAATACTGGCCAAAACTTGTTGTGAGGTTGGTCCCAGCTGTGAAAAACTATTGCAGGGCTGGTAGGAAGGGTGATTTATGGAATGTTCTCACTTGGAATGGAAAAGCAAAATGAGAAATGGAGTGAATGGGGTCATTTTGGGAGCAATCTAGAAGGGGGAACATGGGATGATCTTAGGCACAGGTATATTACAAATCGTGACTAATCTTTCTTTTTCTTTTTAATCTAAAAGATCTATGATATTCAGACTGGCAACAAGCTATTGACTCTGTTTAACCCAGATCTTGCCAACAACTACAAGAAGAACTGTGCCACCTTTAACCCCACTGATGACCTTGTCCTAAATGATGGTGTTCTCTGGGATGTCAGATCAGCACAAGCCATCCACAAATTTGACAAATTCAACATGACTATCAGTGGTGTTTTCCATCCCAATGGGCTGGAAGTCATAGTCAACACTGAAATTGTATCCTTTGGTCTCTGTGGTAACTAACGTGCTGGGATCTGAGGAATTTATATGGATTTTATTACTGGGCTGTATTACATGTTATGTGTGGTAACTGGAGTTTTCATCTGTGAATGAAGCAAGCAGGGACTGTCAGAGAGGTAATTTATTTAAATCTAGATTCTCTGATACAGCCTAGAGGAAATACTTAAGAGCCAGAGAGATTTTCTGTTCTGATGTACTCTGTGGTACCTCTGCTCTCTTCCCATCCCATGGCAAGATCACCCTTGAAGCTGCTGCAGTAACTCTCATGACTAGGAATGGCATTTTGAGTAAGAGTGTTTTCATTTTGAACACACGGAAGGGAATTGTATTGCTAGAATCTAGCTCTGGTTTCATCATATTTGCAGGAGAGTGGCAAGGGCAGTTAGTCAGTTCCTTGGCACTGTGTTGAAAAGAATTTGGAAACTTGGAATTATTTGTTACTCCTTAGCCTGTTTTTTACAGTGGGATCTCCGAACTTTCCATCTGTTACACACAGTGCCTGCACTGGATCAGTGCCGTGTGGTCTTCAACTATACTGGCACAGTGATGTATGGAGGTAGGACTTATCAGCCTGACCTCACTCCCCTTGGTCGACTCTGCCTTAAGTGGGTGCACGTTCAGTGGAATTGGAAGCTTCAGACAGTCTGTTTAACTCCAGCCCTTACTGGCATGTGTGAACTGGATTTTTTCCAGGATGTTCATGCTCCATGTATTGCTGACAAAGACAGTTTTCTGTAACATCAGCAGCATCACAACTAATTTGTGAGATTAAAAAGCAGCCTATTGTATAATGGCAGATCCGATGATGCTTGAGAAAATAATTTTGTCCCCAGAGAGAAGTTTTGGTGACCTGTAGTATCAATAAAGGCAGCTCTGGAAGAGTAGATATTAAATGGGTCTTGCCAAGCTGCTAGAAAATTCATGTCAGAGACTGATTTGAGCCTAAGTTGATTAATGATGGTGACAAATGGAAGGCGGATTGTGGAATAATCTTTCCTTGTATCAGCTATGTTGCAGGCAGATGATGAGGATGACCTTCTGGAGGAGAGAATGAGAAGTCCCTTTGGCTCTTCTTTCAGGACATTTAATGCAACTGATTATAAACCTATAGGTAAGAGAGGAGCAAATAGCTTGGTCTGGAAGATTGAAGGTTTATTGCAAGTTCTGCTTAGTAACATTCACTCTTCTCTTTTCTGTGTGTGAGAAAACAAACTGCCACAGCGTGTTCTGATTGAAGCATCAGAGTTGGGTTTAACACTGAAATAATTTCAAATGTCATATCTATTTGGTGTGTGATTGCCTTACTTGCTCCTCTTCAGCAGTTGGGGCTTTATTTTCCTTTCTTCTTTCCAAGTAAGGCATAATCTGAGACAGCAGGACATTTGGCCAGGGTGGCATTCGTCTCATGGCAGAAAGAGCCCTTGAGCCAAGCTAGTTGTTGCTGTGGACAGAAAAAAATGTAGCTTTTGCTGTTGAAAGCAGACACAGGTCACAACTCAGTCCCTGTGTTGTCACCTAGTCTGAAAGATGATCTGTTGTTTACTGTGCTTAGGGAAGCCAATGAATGTATTACCAAGGGAGGAGGAGCTGTGCTGAGCAGATGAAGAGCTTACATGGCTGGTTTTTTACAATGGTCTCCAATATTTCTTTATTACAGTTTAAATTATGTAGTTATGAATGCTTGTTTCACTTCTATTTCAGCTGTTATTTCTCATCCCAAGATTGTATTATCTGCTTTTAGACATACTTGTTTTTTTCCAGTGAGCATTAAGTAACCTGCAGTTACCCACTGAGTTTGTTCTGTGATGTTTTCCAGCCACCATAGATGTAAAGCGGAATATCTTTGACTTGTGCACAGACAGCAAGGACTGTTATCTGGCTGTCATTGAGGTAAAGCAGCTAAGAATAAACCCTGGGCTGTGGTTTCACTACAGTGCTTGTTGTTTCATTTTTGGAGTTGCTGCTGTTAAATTCATGTCCTAAGCAATGGTGGTGTTTTGATGATGGTAAAGACACTTTTAGTTTTTTGCAGTCTTGTTTTGCTGCCTCTGCTTCCTTAACTTCCAAACACATTTGCCTCTCTTCTTCAAACTCTTCCCACTTTAAAATGTGCAGATGTTTTCCTTCTCATAAGCATGGAGAGAAATGCATTTTTATAGCAATAATTTCCTATTAATACAAATTAAAATGTGCACTGTACCAGATAACTGGGAAATGCAATCTTTCTGAGGCTTCCCATGGACCATTTCTGTGAATCACTCTTACTGTTCCCCTACCCTTGTCTTCCGAGCAAAATCCCAGAAGCCAAGGGTTTGAAGGCAACATTACTGAGTGGAACTTCTAGTTTGTCAGGGATCTGGTTCTTTGCCCCATAATACGTTGGCAGGACACAATTTCTTGAAACCTGACTATTTACTTGTAGTGACTAATTTAAAATCCTGTCGACTTCCTACTCTGTGAACCACTGATCCTTACAGACCAAAAAAAAGTGAGTCAAGAATTTGTAGCAGGGCAAACGTCACGTTTAACTACTGGAGATGGCAAGGTGGTGAGACCAAGAAAATTTTCTTTTATGGGAGTCATTGAAGATGTTACTTCAGGGAATGTGGTTGCGTGTTCTGGAACTCCCTCTGTGTGACAGCTCAGTGCATGTGGTTCTGTGATAGGACAGGGAGGCAGATCTGCAAAGAAGTGGTGTGCAGTTAGTGAGAACTAACCCATGGTAAGGATCCAGTGAAGGTTTTGGTAATTCCACTCGTAAGACTGTACCTTGTGGATGACAAAAGCACAAAGATATTTACATCACTTCTGGGCTGGTCCTTAAAACCAAAAATACTCATTTTCAATGCTAATGGTACTGCTGCTGGTAAATGAAATGGGAGAGAGGGATTTTGGAAATGTGATTGAGAGCTGATGTAGCATTGAATATGACAGATGAGCTTAATTCCTGGGGCTGACTGCTGTGTGGGCATCTCCTCTTCAGAATCAAGGCAGCATGGATGCCATGAACATGGATACGGTTTGCAGACTCTATGAAGTGGGTCGGCAGCGTCTGGCAGAAGATGAGGAGGATGAGGAAGAAGATCAGGTGAGAAGTGTAACATTAACCTGGGTGTTCAGGAGAAGTTGTGAGCCCTCTACATGTGTTCATTTATTTCCCACAAAGTCCAGAGGCCTCATTTGGTCTCACCTAATGTAAAGTAAATGACTTGAGTGTTGGTGTGAACTGTCTATGCAAAGCCTGTGTGAACAGTAACTTTGTGCATTGTAAACTAACACAATCATTTATAGTTTAATTTCCCTGCGTATTCCAATCTTGATCAGAACCTTTACACTTTGTTCTTATTTTTTTGAAACATTTTGACACCCAGTAGAGACAGGAGTGCTTGAGGTTTTCCATTTTTCATTTCCACCTGCCACCAATTTCTGAACAAGACACAGCTTGTGTCATGTTCACTAATGCAGTGAAACAGCACAGAACTTGTATACAAAATGTTGCAAGAAGTTTCAAGAGGGCTGTAGGTTTGCAGTGAGATGTGTTGATTTTCCTTCTCAGATCAGCTGTTTGATCCCTGGCAACTTGACAAAAGAGCCAAGAAGTGCAGTAAGTGCCCCTCAGGGTGTAGCTGGAGGATACGCAGTAGCACAGAGTGCTCACTACAGTACAATGAGAATGAAAGTCTGTAGCTCATTGGGGATCAGGGGGTTTTGCCTTTTATCTTTTTTGAAAGGCAAAGACCTCAATGCTTCAATTCCTTAAAGTTTTAAATGCATTATTATCCTTTGCTCTTTGGTGCCTGCATTCTAGTAAATGATGCATTTGAATCTCCTGTGAGAAAAGCTGACTTCACCTTTTTCCAAAGAATGACAGAAGGTGGGTTTTTTCCCAGGCTCTGTGGAAAGCTGGATTCCTGATACTGTTTCTCTCTCTGAATCTTCCTGTCCCTAGGTTAGAACTTGTACTTTCTCATTCAGAAGACTGCAGGTCCTAGGAAAAAATACTTTTCTTGGCACTTATTGTTACTACAAATTCACTGTAATTCTGGAGTAGTTCTGGTTTGGGTGGGCAGTTTATGTCCTGACCTCTGGATGAGCTACCAGGTTGTGTTTGAAGTCTTGGCATTGGTCACTGTTTCTATCCCTGGATTGGATGGATTAGAATATTAGAATTTCTTGGGAATCAGTGAAGAGAGAGGAGAGACCACTATTCCTTCCTTTCTACTTCCAAGCTCCAGTGCTTGCCTTGGGCAAGTTGCTATTTTTCTCTTTGCTTCCACTGGTTTTGTCTACTTTCCGTATATTTTCTTTATAAAATTCTTCATATTTTCTTTACAAAATTTTTAAAAATAGTAGCAGAAATGGATTTTGCATTGTACAATGATTAACTAGCAGCTATCAGGGCACTGTTTTGCAAACTCTCTGGTAAGTGTTGACTCAAGGGGAGATCTGTGTTTGTGTAAGGCAGTCAATGGTTCCAGGCTGTAACACCAGGTACCCAGCAGAGATAAGGGACCTGTCATCCATCAGGTGTGACTGGAGACACTTCCTGCCTTAGAAATAGAATTTAAATGTGTGCTAAGAGCTTTTCTTCTGGAAAGCTGATGGAGTGTTCCTGCTCCAGGATTGATTTCCAAGTTGATATTACATCATTTTTATGGTTTCCATTTCTGGGGTCTGTAAGTGTTTCCTAGATAGTAACTTATAGGGATGGTTACAATCAGGTTTCTTTAATAAGAGATTTGGTTTTAATAGGAACACTTAAAAATCCAAATTCAATTCCATCTACATATTTTTAGCAAATCATAAACTAATCCCTTCACTCTCTGTCCCACAGCTGTTCCCTTCTGTTCCTCCAGGTTTATTGTACGTAGTCTTAAAATACAAAATACAAAATGTCTCTCCATGGAGACATTCAGGATTGAGCTAGAATTAGTAGAGGCTTTCCAGAATAAAGACTGAATCCCTCTGGCACACTTGTTGAGACCAAGAAAGAAAATTTGTTTCCAGAGGGAAGGATTTTTCTGTGTGTACTTATGCTCACACATGTAGGTGTTTAGTACTTGCATAAATAGTTGCTGTGATTTAGGTTTTGCAAAATTGATTGTAACCTTTGAAACTTGTTGGGGCTTCTCACAGCTGTTCTAAAAATGCTTCTGGTTGAAAGAAGATGCCTCCTGATCTTTTTCTTGAAAATGGAAATCCGTATGAATCAACATGATTCTGGTCTCTTTTTGGTGAAGATTTTTAGAGCAGATACTGATCAGCTTGGCCCCTGTATCTTCACACCTTGGCTTGAGGCATATTTGTGTTTTCCTGTGTGACCTACAGGGATCCATGAGGATGTTTTTTTGCCTGTTCAGAAAGTAGTGAGTACTCAAATAGAAGGATATCTGACAAGCAAGGCCAGCTTGGGCATCACATGATGCAGAATAGAATTGCTTTAAAAATTGTGCTAGAGACAAATTAAGAACTGTGGAGAAAAACATCTGCCTGGCATTTGTTTTACTTGAAATTTTAGTGCCTCATGGTGTCAGCTGACAAATGTCAGCTGATAGCTCTGTGACAGGTTTTTGAGAAGCAAAAGACTGAGTGTCTTTAAAATGAGCCTAGTGGGGATGTTTGGCCCGTAGATGTTTTTTCAGTTCCTTCTGTAATTTCAGAAACAAAACTGTATTACTCCTCCTTTTTCAATCCAAACCTTGGAAGACCAACTGGTCTGCTCCATAAATTGCCCTCAAGTTAAATGGTCAGGCTGGCTCAGCTGGTTGTGCATGGTGCTGCTGCAGTAAATGTTTGTGGGTTTGCTTGACATGCTCAAGAACAGCACCACTGTTCTTCCCTTTCCTGTGAGATCTCTGGGAAGTTCCCTTCCCTGTGTGTGGCCAGTAATCCAGAGTTGCCAAGCCTTAGTAAAAAGAGCAGACGCTGAGGGATGTTGATACTCTGTGGTCTGAACTTACTGTGGTGACTGAGGGAAAGTGAAGGTGTGACACACTCGACAAGAGCCCGTTTGCAAGCCCTTTTTTTCTGAATGATTTACTCCAAAAGTACTAGTCCTTCTGCCTTGAGCTGTCATGAGTTTTGTGGATTATCTCAGTGCTGAGTGAGTGTCTAAATGTGTCCATCAGTAATGGACAGTCCCCACAAAACTGTGTTCAGTCAGTGGGAAAAATGTGTGTCTCCTGTTTTCCAGTCTGGAAGCAAAATCTTCTTCTTCCTGTATTTGCCACTGTTTTGATACTCCTTCAGAGTTAGCAAAAATCAAATGCGTGTCTTGAGCTACTGGTACAGATTGAGGACCAAGGTTGTTAGCTTGCTTTAGTCTTGTCTCTCTTTCTTGACTGGTCAGTAACCCCTGTTTCGCTCAACCTGCTATTTCTGCAGTGAGGCAGTGCAGGGATTTCAGAGGAAATGGCAGCTGCCAAGGGAGGCTTCAGAAATACTAGGTGATCAGAAAAGCTAAAACCAAAGGTAAAACCAGAAAGTAGAATCAAAACTGGTCACATGGTCTTCTGAGAGGGTTTCAGGATTTTCAGTCTGTGCCTTTTGACTTCCCTGTTGTAGTTTTTCTCTCCATACTGGCTGTTCACAGCCTGCTTTTCTCTCTGTGGTGTGTGTTGCTGTTATGTTTGTGAGGGTCAAGGAGTATTCTCAGTTATTGTCATATTCAGGGAGATTTATGTCTTCACCCAGCTGTCCCTGTCCTATAAAGTGTGTTCTACTTCTTTTACCAGAACTGAAGAACTGTTAATTATCCTGCAGTGCTTCTGGGCTATCGAAATGGTGATGGCAGGTGTGTAATTTGTCTTTTTGCATTGGTTTAGAAAATTTTAGGTGATGGGAAACGAAAGCTTTGGAGATAAGGCAACAAAGACTCAAAACACAATCATGAATTCTAACATATGGTTTGGCCAGGAGGGAGGATGTTTTCCTCAGCTTTCTGTGGAGTCTTTGTGATCCCAGTTTCTGCTTTTCTTTAAGATTCTCCCCCTCTCTGCCTGTAACAGCAATTCAACTGTACTTTTATTGCTGTTGTTTTATATAGGTGGTTTGGGATTTCTTCATGTGGATATTGATTTGCTGGGGGAAAGACCCTACAAACCTTAATCCATATTGGCACAAGTGTTTGGGAACCATCAGACCAGGGTGGTGCTTTACCACTACAAACTGACTCAAATGATTTATGTCCTCAGGAACAAATGTCTCAAGTGATAATAAATACATGTTTATTGCTCATCTTAATAGGAATCTGAGCTTAGTTGCAGCCAGGGAACCTCAGTAAAGAGTGATTTCTATCAAAGTCCTTTTTCAGAACAGATGCATCCTCCAAAACAGATCTTGAAAAGAAAAAATTTTCTCAGCAGCTGAATTTCTTACCACAGTTTTTAGATAGTAGGAAATAACTGTGGCTGCTTCAGCCCGTTTTACTCTTTCCAAATCTATTTTCGGCTCTCAGTCAGTGCAAACAGAGGAAATTCTCGTAGACAGAGAAGTATTTGGAGTTTTCAGTCCCTTAGTATTATGGAGTAAAACAGCTTCAGCAGAGACAAAAGCATATTCTGCCTGTTCAGTGACAGAAATCAAAGGTGTCCTTCCTCTCACCTAACACATCTTTCTAGAATTCCCAGAGTAGTTTGAATCCAAGAAAATAAAAGCTGCTTCAGCTGTAATGAGAAATGCCAGTCAGAGGCTTGAGAAAATAAAGGAACAAATTCTTGTCCATAGAGAGGGAGTTCATTTACCTGCCAAATTCTGAAATTCCTTTATGCATTATTGTTCTTTGTCATGGAATTCAAGGAATGAGCTTATTTTTGTGAGGGTGAGATCAGTGGGAGGAAGGAGGAGAAATAAACTGGGGGAATTGCACCTAGTTTTGTAGGACTTAGATTATCTTTGAGCCCTACAGTACCGAGGCTGTAAGTTAATTCCAGTTAGAACACGTTTATCCCGAGCACTAAGGAAGGTGCTGACTGTGGAAGGATGGCTTGCACATGCCTGGGAGAGGGCAGTGAGTGCAGTCAGGTTGGTTATCATCAGTCAGGCTAAAATGGAAACATTTCACAGGCAAACCCAGAGTTTGATCAAAAGAGTCCCAGCCAAACCTCCTGATCCATCAGAGGCCTGTTTGCTTTAGAGCTTTTGTGTGTCTGTGTTGTGGGTGCTTTTCATTCATCTCAGGTAAGTAGTCGTTGTTAGACGAGCTAAACCTGCTTACACAGACTGAGAGATTAACTGCTTTTTATTTCTTCACTCCATGTTTTGCCTCTGTGACACACTGTGTGCTGTTTCCTGTAGTAAATCTGCACATACCTACACCTGCATAGAAGCCTATGGTAAGATTCCTTGCTTGTTACACACAGTAACTTCTGCACAGTCCCAGGCTTCTACGTTTTGAGCTCTGTGACCTCATTAACAGCTATGAAAAAGTAGAAATTCTAACACTGAAGTAACCAGAAGGTAAAAGGAGGTGCAGCTATAGTGTAAAGGAGATGAACACTTAGAATAAATTTAATGGTACCTAATAGGAAATTGGTTTGCTGGTTGAGGGGAAGGATGCACAAGGCTCAGAAAGTACTAACGTGCTACACAGCTGCTGTAGGAGCACTTGAGATTTGAAATAACGGGAAAAGCTTCACTGACATTGGATTAAGTGTTTGGGAGCTGGAGAAAAGACAGCCTTGCAGATGAAAACAAGAATAGTTTAGAGTTATACCGTACAGCATGATTCAGACTGAGAGGTGCAACAGAGACTGTGTTTTCAGGGACTGCAGGTGAGAGGTGTTGACTTGGAGGTGATGATGGGAGGTGAGCAGGGGGCTGGGAAGGAGCAGCTGTGGGTTGGTGACAGCTGAGCAGTGCATGGAGCAGTCACAGGAAGCTGGGCAAAGAACTATTGATGCAGTGCCTTGTATTGCAGTGTGGATCAGCTCCTAGGAGGGCAAGAAAATGTGAATGAGGTGTGAGGTGAAGCTTTTTGTAGCAGCTGAAGCCATGTCAAATAATCAAAAGATCAGTGACCTCCAATTCTCAAAAATGAATAAAAATTCCAACCCTAATGTCAACAATGGAAAAAGACTCATGGGATCTTCTCTTGGCATTTAGAGGCCAGCCTGATATAAATCTGAGAGATGATGTAATCTGCACTGGAAAAGTCTCAAATTCTGTTCATAAAGTCATAAAGTTCTTTGGGATTCAAGAAATATAAAAAACCTCTATATGGAGTTCTCAAAAGCAGGCTGGTCTATTTTTATGTGCTGCAGATCTGCAGTGCTGTAAGCCATACTTCCTGGAATCACTTTGTACATCCAATAACTGAGTGTTTGAATACTTGGCAGAAATATGTTAAAAAGTCAAAGTTCTGCCTAGCTAACATGTCTTCTGCATCAGTTTGAATAAGTGAAATATTGGGGTTTTCCTGAGCCTTTGAGTGATTATTGAGAGAATATGTTCAGTATCAGTAATCTGTACTACCCCAAAAGACAAATCTTACGGATATTGTGTGTGCAAGTGGTATGAGTGAAGGGGAACAGCAAGAAAGTCTGTGATGATGATGAAAGCTGATGAAGGGTGTGCAAACAAGCAAACAATATGGCAGAAAACACATAATGCTTGAACAAATGCAAAAGGTATTTGCTAAGCTCTGAAAGGGCTGTAAAATCTGGCAGTATTAAGAATTAGGTCAAGCTGGGTTTTTGTTCCAGTGCAGCCCCCCCAGTACATGCCATTCCCTAGGGGATGTTATTTAGTTTTTTCCTTTGTGGTTAAAAGTGATAAATTAATTGAACCAAATGTACTCTGCTCTCTGAATCTTTGTGTAGGATTCCAAATTGATAGTAAACTACCAGTCATTTGTGTTGAGATGATATTGAAAAAATCCTTTGCTATGTAATCAACTTTTCTGTGAGTTTATATCCAGCTTTTCTTGTTCTACTTCATCTCTGTAAGTGTTCCTGCATTCAGGTAAGTTAGAAAGGTGTTGGGAATCACTTTTACCCTCTTAATCATCCTCAGAGCAGTTCCAGGGTCATAGACTGTGTGTTGAAGCTATTTATGTGTTACTGTGTAAATGAATTAGTGAATTTGGGTGAGTCAGTGTTCAGAGATCTCTTAAGATGCAACCTTAAATGAGTGATCTGTTTTGCAATCTGATTCAAGAACTGATAGTTCCTGCTTCTCTATGTCTGTCTAAAATGTCCAACTGATGTTACTGTACATAACTCACATTCTTAAGACCTTCTGAGTTAAGCTGATACAAACCCTTCATATAGATGGTCTCTCTCAGCCTAAACTAGTCTTCAGTTAAACAATTTGAGTTTTCCTGAGGCCTGTCCCTGTGTGGCCATCCTATCCTGTGGATAGCTATTCCACACTGAAGTTGCAGCCTCTTTCTTTGCTATTCCCTTATTATTATAACTGGGCTTTGTTTTATTCTCCATTTTGAATCGTCACCTTTGTCTTTGTTCATTACCTTATTTTTGCAGCCTTTTTGCTTTCACTGCAGTGAAATTCTCTGCAAGTGGTTATGCAGGGAGTGGGCCCAGGAAGTCCTTTTGTGTATGGAACAGGGTGGGTGTTTCTTAGATGAAAATTCCTGTATTGTAATTGTGACACTGCTGAGCAGAGAAAGTTGGCCTTCCAAGAATGTTGATACCATAGTGTCACCTCCATCAGTGACATTGTGGAGTTAATGATGGCTGAAACAATTCCTTGGGATTGTTGAAGTCCTATGGAAGGTGCAAGTTTGTATTCCATTCCAGCTGGGAGTGCTGCACTGTGCCTGCAGAGGGTTGTGCTCAGAGGTTGAGGCGGAATTTATTTGCCTGTTACTTGGCAGAAGCTTCATAGTGTCCAAGTTCCTGTCTGGGTTCTATAAAATATGATAAGGTCCCAGTTTCTCAGTGATGAATATTGCTCCTCTTGAACCCTGTTATGTGCCACTCCTGCAGCTCCGTAAGGGTGTTACTGAGTGTGTCACACTCACGTGCACATATGACTTCTATGGTTTTGGTTTACCAAGGAGAGGTGTAATTTTTTTCTCATCTAACTGTTTTTAGGCGGTTTTAAATGGGTGTGGCCTAATTCTTATCACCTACTTCAGATGAAGTAATTTAAATATAGATGAGGAAACATCTCACTTCCTCCATTGCTATTTGTATTTTCACTGAGCATTTTTCCTCACTGGTTGCTATAATCCTTCAAAGTTAATTTGCAGCTAAATATACAACCTTTCTGTGTAATTTGACTTTTACCTTTGTCATCCAGATGGAATTTTTATCTTTATACAACTATATTTCATTTAATTTCATTTTGTATTTGAAGGATGATATTGCTGTAGATGCTTTGCCTTAAGCTTGAATGAAAAGGTCGATGATACAGTATTTCAATTTCCAATAAATACATTACATGTGAAATACATTACATGTGAAATACAATCAAAATTTAGTTTAGAGTTATAAGCTTTAAGACATTGGTCTCTGCAGACACTGCATAGAACAAAAATAAATACAAATTATTAAAGCAAAAGCTTTTATACTCAATTCAAAGAGTAGTGTCTGTTTATTGGAGGTCTCATTTACTCAAAGTAAAGTTTGTAATCTCCTAAAATAAGCAGGCTGGTTTTAATTTTATACTTAACACAAGGTCTATCATAAAGAAAACTGTATGTAGCAATCCAATGCTTTCATATTGTAATCTCCATTTGATAACAGCACTTCTGGTCAGCAGAGGAGACTTGGCTGCCTGTTGCAAGTGAAGGAACAATACAATTTGCTCAGGCTTTTTGGCATTCCTTGTTTCTTTTGCCTGTGACAGATGTTGGATTTGTGTGGGTGTGGTGGGGTTTTTTATAGCACTGACTGAAGAAAAAGTAGGTTGGGGAGATGACGGTGAAGGACTTTCCTCTGTCCTTTTACATCTGAAAATGCAGCAGCCTAAAGATCTCAGTGGGAGTGTGGTGAGCAAAAGGACCAAACAAACCCTTGAAGTGGGTTGTTAGGTATCTATCTTAATTGCTTCTTAATTTTGTAAAATGTGGTCCCTCCCGAAGCAAAGGGGCAATTAAGACTGAATGAGGTGAGAGATGCTTCCCTGCCACCAGAGCATTCTGTTCGAGAAACAGGCCATGGCTCTTAAATGTGCAGGTGGGTTGGACGCTTCCTTTCAGTCCTAGAGACCTGCTGGAGCTTGGCTTGTGATGCCAGTTTGTCTGGAAGAAGGATGGGACTGTCCCAACTCCTTCCCACTCAGTTTTTACACACAGGCTTCTGGATTTCATCCGTGCAATGAGGAATACACTTGCTTTACTGAGTGCAAATTCTTGTGGTTTGAGAGAGAAAGATCTTGATCCACAGGTAAATACCAAAGATGAGACCTCTGAGCTGCTTTAAACGTTTCCGTCATTTCTGAGTGATTCAGGGGTTGATTTGGGCTAATAGTATCCTTCCCTACATTTCCCATCTCATCTGAGTCGGGATGACAGAGACTGAACGTGGATGCTGTTTGATGCCAAGCAGAGGTTTTGGTCCAGCTGAAACTAAAGCAGTTTGCACAAGGCTGGCAACAAACCCACGGATGAACAGGCCTTGCTCCATGTCCTTCTCAGGAGTGCCTTGTGGTGACACGTGCTGGTGGCCAGTACTGGAGTGGAGCTTGAGCCAAGGGTACTTGTGTTGCACCAGCATTTTGCAGATAAGGCTCGGCAGGCCTGTGAGTGATGTGACACGTGATGTTCCATGGCTGCAGAGAGAGTGCTTAGATAGGTGATGGGAGAGAGTTCATAGTGTATGATGTCTGGATATGGGGAGAAGTGAAAACTAGAGGTATGTTTTCTTCAGTTATCCTCCATTTTACATTTGTCTTAATGTCTGCAATGGACTGCGTTTGCTGTCTTTATAGGAAGAAGAGGAGCAAGAGGAAGAAGATGATGACGAAGATGATGATGACACAGATGACCTTGATGAACTAGATACAGACCAGCTTCTGGAGGCTGAGCTGGAAGAGGATGAGAACAACGAGAATGCTGGTGAGGATGGAGAAAATGACTTTTCTCCTTCCGATGATGAGGAGATTGCCAACCTCCTGGAAGAGGGAGATGAGGGTGAAGATGAAGATTCTGATGCTGATGAGGAAGTCGAGCTGATTCTTGGAGATAGTAAGTGTGTGCCCAGCTTGGTGACCCTGTCCTGTGCTGTCAAATAAGCAACATCTAAATCTCCCCTGAAATGACTGGGGTGACTTGCTCCTCTCCGGTATGAGGCACAGATCATCATCCTGCTCCACCTGTGGCCTCTCAGTAACCTGTTGGTAAAAGCAGCTCTTATGTGAGAGAATAACTGTGCACAGGAAAAGGAGATGTCTCCTTGCTTCAGGTGCTCCCAGGTGTGTGAGACTTGCCAGGCCAAGAAACTCCATGTGAAGAAGCCATGTTTCATTGCTTGCCTGTTCTGGCTTTCAAGGGGACAAAAGTTTAATTGTTACCTCACCTGTCCTCTGTCCCATTTGTACCTGTAAGGACAAGAAACATTTTTGGTCCTTGGTGCTGTTCTTTCTCTTTTGTAATTGCTTAAAGTGCAAAACCAACATGGCAATGCTAAATTAGTTTCCTTTATCAGACTGTTCTGAAGCCAACCTAACTTTTGGGATAAAACTTAACTTACTCTCTTTTTCTGATCTTCCACAAATACAGCGGTTTGAAAACTTGAAGTGTGTGTGTGTGTGTCCGTGTATAAGAAAGGTGGGTCTGAACTTTTAATGTAGCAATTAAATTTGGAAAAATGCTTCACAAGAAAGAGAAGGTGAGCAGAATAGCATCAGGCTTGGCATCTGTGACACCACATTCTGTTCCCTTTTTTTTTACACCACTGTTTTTGAGTATGTGCAGCCAAGCCACTTAGATGTTTTCAATTTTCAAGCTGTAAGAGAGGGGACAAGGTAGTTACCTTAAGTTAAAAGGTGGGTAAGGATGAGTAATTACAGTGTGCAAGGTGTTTGAAGTCCTGCAGCGATAGGAGATTAATGTGAGAGCTGAGGTGGGAATCAATCTTCTCTGCCAGTGTGCTGGAGGATTAAGCATGCCCAGCCTCTGCTTGGCATTGATGTGGCTGGCAGACTCATCCGTATCTTCTGTTGGAATGCAGCTCAGTTGTTTTTAAGGATGTGGTTGCCAGAGTTACTCTGGGGGGTCAGTCTGCTGTTCTCTTGAAGGAAGTAGGTATATGATGCAGTGCAGTATAGGACATTTGCACAGCTCAGTCATTGATAGCATATTGCAGCGCAACATTTTGGGGTTATAGATAACTCTTGTTTGTCCCAGTAATGGGCAGGACCTTCTTGACACAGCTCCACTTCTGTTGCCTCAGGGGTTGCAGGGTCAGAAGCTGTTTAGAGAGCACCTGGGGTGCTGTACCTTGATTTATCCAAAGGGCAGAATGGCAGGGATGTTGGAGCCATTTCAATAACTATTCCTGGAATAAAGTAGGTGCTCCCTGACAGGTATTTCAGGTGTGCTTTGCAGAGCACTGTTACAGCATGGTCACATCTCTACCCAGTTTATGGACAGAGCCACCTGAGCAGAGCTTTGATCGGGTGTGGCTGTGGAGCTGCAGCCAGCCCATCCCGTGGCTGTTAGGTTGCTTAGCAATTTTTGAAACTTAGAGCAGGGAGTGCAGCTCTGCCAGGCTGGTGATGCGTGGTCCGTGTTCTGTGGGGGCTTCTCTGTGACTTCAACTTCATCTGGCTCCTTTCTGTTTCTCACCCAGCAAAGGGCAATTAAAATTCCCTTCTTAGTTTATGCTTGTTCCAGAAGTAAGAGTTGTAAGGACCCTGCCAGTGTAGCAAAGTACAGATGAGAGGGATGGAATACATTTAGTGTTCCCTACTGCAGATTGTTGCTGTATTGTGGATGAACCTCCATAACACAGAGTGTGTGTGTTTCGGGGCAAAGTAAGACAAGGAAAGTTGCAACAGGGGAGTGAGTGGCTTTGGTTCATTGTGCTTTAGATGATGTTCTAATTCATTTTTAGGAATAGTCCATGATGCACCTTTTAAGTTTGAGTTTGTCTTCCTCCGCTGTTGTCACCACTTTGGGGACATGAGATCTGTTTGTCAAAGCAGTTTATTTCTTGTGCACGTCTTTCAAGAGTGCGTTCCTGGGCCAGCTGGGTGTAATTTTTTGAAATGCATACATGACATAGGATGGAAGAAGTATATGGAATTTTCACCAGCAGCATGGCTGACTCTTGATTCTGGTTCCTATCCTTCTATAATCCAAAGGGGCGACTTGCAGGCAGGTCTGTGCAAACAAACTATGCCAAGCAGTTAACTGCAATCAGGTTTGCAGAGGTGCAGCTCAAAATTGGAAGGTTGTGTGGTCTACTGGAGAACAGGAGGAGATCCCTTTTTAAAGCTTTCCTCTGGGCTTAAACCCAAATGCCAACTTTTCCAGTTTCTCTTCTTTCTCTCTCCTGTAGTTTCTGGATTGTTATCTTGCTTGTGCCTCTTTCCCTCTCACCGTGTAAGTGCTGCTGCAGCGTTGGCCGGTGTTTCCCAACTCCCCTGTGTTGCTGTGGCTGTTCTGGGAGCACTGATGGCCCCTCAGCTTAGGCTCAGTCTGAGGGATGCTAAGATGGATCATGCCTTGCTGGCTGATCTTCAGGGAGGAGGGTTGGGGAAAGGGGTTTATACCCTCTCTGCTTGCCTGTGATTTTTTTTTTTCCCCTAAGGATAGCAAATGAGAAGGGGTGAACCTTCCAGAAGGCCTTGGTCACCTTGGCATTTTAGAGATCCACTATAACTGAGATGGCTAAGAGGAAATCTTGGTGTCTTTTTCTTTTCTTTTTAACTATTTTTGACACCTAGTTTACTGCTGCATCCAATGAATTCACGTAAGAAAAAGAGCCAACATCACCTCTAAGGTAAGGCAGGAGCCCTCTTCTGTCCAGAGCTGCTACCACTCCCCTCTTGCACAACTGAGGGAGTAGAGAACTTATGTTGTAAGATAAAGAGCAAGTGTGTGTGTGTGTGTGACTGCTTTTGGCATATCCTTTCATGTATTTATTCTGTACCACAGTGAAGAGAACCAGGAGAAGCACAATTTTCAGGTCCCCTCTAATGGGTGCCATGTAATTAAATTTGTTCCAGAAGCCTTTGGGTTACACTAGTTGTGAGTATATGGGTCCAACTCACTGCATAATGAATTACCCTGCGCACATAATACAGGAGCCCTGTTTTACCACATCAGGCTGGTGGAACTGTCCAGCTGTGCAGAATGACTGCCACATCTGTCCAGCCCCCAGCACAGAGCTCTTGCCCTTGAATGTGTAAAGGAAGCTGTGCAGGCTGGTCAGGGTGAAAACCTGCCAGTTCGTAGGGACTGCGCTTGCTAAAGCCGCTCTCCTTGAGCCACTGTCTTAAGCCGGGAGGGAAAGCTCTGGTGCAGCTTTCCTGGCTGCTGCTGAGTGATTTGGAGCACTAATGGCTCTGGCTGCCTCTCTGTGCTGAGGAGCTGCAGCCTGGAGCCTGACAGCTGTGCCCTGCCACAAACCAAACATAACCCACGTGTCTCCTTTCCAGCCGACAGCTCGGATAACTCTGACTTGGAGGACGACATCATCCTGTCTCTGAATGAGTGAGGAGTGGCTGCTGAGTGGAATATTGGCAGGAGGAGATGCTCCCTTCCCAACAGAAGACCAGAGACCAAATTGGAAACCAATTCTGAGCACCCCAGCCCTACTTCTCCGGGGGAAATCTGAGGAGCTCCTGCCGATCCGCTGCGTTGGTTTGAGTCAGTTTGAGGCTCGGGGCTAAGTCTCAATAAAGAGACCTAGGGTTAGGCCTCATTTCTCTCTGCCTTTTTTTTTTTTATTTTATTTTTTATTTTAGGCTGAGATGACTCTTCAAGGAAACTTCTGAAGATATTTCACAATATATTTTCTTTGTATAAAGTTCTTTCCTAAAGAACAGAAATAGTTTTATAAAAAAAAAAGAAAATTAAAAAAAAAAGGCAAGTGTTCTAGTAAAGAGGGGATGACCTTTGTATTCCTGTAGTACCTTGTTACCATGGGGTAGGTTCAGGGGAGAAAAATTGTTTAAAATTAAAGGAAATTAAAATTTATGCAACTACTAAGTGAAATAAGAGGATCATGGTTTCTAATATTGTTGAGGAGTGAGAATATTTTTATTTTAAATATGATTTTATTTTTAAAGAAAAAACTACAGATGTTACACCTGCTAATGCACCAGTGTGTTCCAGATGCTTTTGTCCTCCAGGGAAGAGCCCCTGGGGTGTTTGCTAATGGAGATCGTGATACCACCTGTAGTGGGAAGCTGAAATCCTGGCTGGGCCTAGTCAGAGCCTGGTATTCCTGAAGACATAGGAATCTGGGATTGAAGTTTGAGCCCTTTTTCTCCCCTCTGCCCTTTGTGGTTCAAGTTTTTTAATCTTTCTTTCTTCTTTTGTTTTGTTTTGGGTTTTTTCCCTCTTGCCCTCTGTGTGGAAACTGCAAATTGAAGGCCTTTTTCTTTAATGTAAAGTGTATTTATTAAAAAATTAAATACAAATCCTCTGTGTTTCTGGCTGTGAATGGTAGCCGTGCATTCCCTGCCAGCCATGCAGGAGTGGAGCTTGGCTGGAGAGCAGCCAGGTGTAGCTGGAGGCTGCAATAAGGAAGGAAGGGCAGAATAAACAAGGGGTGAGATTTGGGAGCACAGGGTCCACCAGGATGGACATTGGCACCGTGTCTGTGGGTTCCAGTCTGATCACTTGGGCTGCCTGACAGCCTGGAACCCTCAGTGGGCTGTGGTGCTGCATCCCCACTGCACGGAGCAGGAGCTGGGGACAGGCTGTGGTGCTGGTGAAGGTGAATTCACCCGGTCCCTCCCTGCTGTGTGTGTCAGCAGCTGGAGCAGTGCCAGCCCTCCTGTGGTTTAGCATTGCCAAGGCTGCCCTGGGGCTGTCCAGGCAGGAGGCAAATCAGGTGCCCCTGTTGGTGTGTGAGGAGGGGCCCTGCCCTCAGATTTCACAGCACCCAGCCTAGTCCTGTGGCTCAGAGCTGGCAGGTGAGTGTGGTCATTGCTTGCCTGGACAAGGCACTACATACGCTGTGTATTCCCAGGTGTTCAGATAACATGCATTCACCTTTTAACCCTTCTCTGTTTTGGCCGCTTTCAGAATAGGGTTTGAGGCAGAACAGGAAACTGGAGGCTTCTCACTCCTTGACACTACAGCCAGTTTTCCACCAAGAGCTGCACGTTTCAACTAAGGCTCAAGGTCTCATTGCTCAAAGAGGAAGGATTTCCTTTTTAACCGAGAGAAGGGATAGCTTTTCTTCCCTCCAGCATTGCATCTACTTAATGCACTTACACAGGGATGCTTGTTAATAATTAAAAAGAAGGTTCTGCTGCAACTTATAATGGATAATTGTACCCTACAGAGTCGATAAAGACGAACGAGTTGCGATTACTACAGCATTTAAGGGCAGCAATTGGAGCAGCATTCTGATTAAATGAGAGGATTGAACATCAGATATGCCAGTCAACAGCTGTGGAGGCAGCCTCTGCCTTATCAGAAACCATCTTATCCAACTTCACCATAGAAAATGAGCTGCTCAGGAGGAGGAAAAAAAATAAAGCATGTACTAGCTACTACGGCCGGGGAGCTGCTGTGCCAGGTGCCTGTACCTTGTTCTGGCATTGTACTGCAGCTGCAATGGGCTGCATCTGCTGCTGGTTGGGGCCTGGCTAACTTGAAGAGATTTACCAACTAGCTTTGTGAGACAGAGCCAAGACACGTACATCTGACTTGAAACTGAGGAGCTGTAAGTATGTGTGCCATCCCACCCCTGACCTCACTGGACAGCCAAAGGGAGAGTGTTTGGGTGTTACCATGCGGGGAAGAAGGCAGAGTGTGCCCCCAACCTGGAGACAGAAGCAGTCCCTGCCCCCTGCCCTGGGCAGACCTGGCCACTCTAAAGTAAAACTCACAGACTGGGGAAGGCTGCCTGAACCCCTGCTCCTGCCTTTGTGCTGGGGGGTGTCACTGAAGAGTGTTGGGGAAAAGGTGACTAACACCCTGGGTGCAAATCAGGGTTCAGAGCTGGGGGCTAGCAGGGATTTGTTTTTGTAAGGCCGTAATTTTGCAGCTACTTGGGATGGGGAAAAAAGCTCAGTGTTTGTAAAAACACCTCTTCCCCTGATATCATGGTTTAATCTATTTAAAAGCATGGTACTTGGAAAAAGTCCTATAATCTTCTGGAACACACGCAGCACGTGGCTGGTGTGATGCCATACCGTATTTCTTCTATGCAGCTGTTACAGGCTGTGGCTTAGGGGGTGGAAGGAGATTGAAATGTCCTGCCAGCTGGCTAGGACACACACCTACCTCTGCACCAGAGGGGAGCAGGAAGAATGCTGTGTTTCCTCCCACAGTGTGTGTGAGCAGAGGTGAGCCCAGCACGGCCTGTGTCCTCCTATCAGCTTGGTCCTCCTTGCTGTGGCCCATTTGGTACAGCAACATCCTTCCTGGAGCACAGCCTGTGGAACACATCCTGGGAGGACGCAGTGCGTCCCTGCAGCACAGTGGCTAAAACATCTCATACAGGCCCAGGGCTGGGCAGTAGCTTAACCTACGTGTTAAAGAAGGGCAATATTTGAAGTGTAATGGGCTCATCAGCAACAGTCACAGCACACCCAAGGTGAGCCCTCAGCCCTGCTTTTGCTGTAGTAGACAGCCAGCAACTGGTGTTAAAGACCAAATGTTTGCTGAATGGGTGTTTAAAATAAAAGATGGAGTAGCTCAGTCTAAGCACTAACACAGTCATATCAGCCAATCCATCATCTCACACCCTGCAAGAGCCAGAGACCATTCCCCTGCTGTTCTGCCTCACTGCCCCTGCTGTACTGGGCTGAAAGGCACACCCACCTCCCAAAACAAACCCCCAGCACCTTCCACCATCACCGAAGGTCACAGGCCTCCCACCATCTATCTTCTCCCCATTTAAAATCCTACCCAACCCAAAGCACAATGTTTGTCTTCTAAGTAACCCCACGTTTCCCTTTATGGATTTCACAAGGGAAGTGAAAGGTGAGGGACTTCAGGCTCTTCCCAACCTTTGCCAGCAAGTGGTTGCAGCTTTTTCTTTTCCTTTCAGTCCCTCTCAGTCACACACTGTACCACACACACAGACACACACGGGGCTACAGCTCCCTGCCACCAAGAAGCCAGGCAGGCACTTGCTATGGCACCACCACACTCTGCCTCGGGCTGCAAGACACCTCCGGGGCACAGAAGGCTCTAATCACTCTGGGACAGGCCATCGGGGGTGTTTAATAGCACTTGGTTTCAGATAACACTTAACGGTTACAATTGTTGGCATATGGCACTGTCTGCCACACAGCAGCATCGGGGACTTGGGCCCGAGGTTAGTCAGTGTCCCTGCACGGCTCAGTGCCACCAGTGCAGCCAGCCTGGAGGCAGGGCCTGGCTGCTGGGAGCACTGGAGTTGCTCCTCTGCCCCGACAGCTTTCCCAGATCCCTGCAGTTCCCAACTCCCCTCACTGACCTGTGCCTGCACCCCAGGGACAACACCCTTTGTGGCCTCCGAGCTGCACTCAGGCCCTTAGGGACAGAGTTAACATTTTCTGGGATACAGATGAATTAAGTGAAATGCAACTCCCCCCCTAATCACACTAACTCTTTAAGATTTATTTGTAATATAATCACAGTATTAAATGTTAAAAAAAAAAAATCAAAAGCCAACAATCCAGCCCACACTCGTTTATATCAATACATTATTAAATTAAGCAAATGCTCACAAATCATCAGCTGATGACGTCCCTACTGTGACACTGCAGGGTCAAAAAATAAAAACATCATTAGACTGAGTTATGCTCCCTGCTAGATAGGTTCTGACACCAATCATACCTGAGAGCAGTTTCAGAAGGGCCTCAGGCAGTCATCAGCAAGTGAGTTGCTGGGTCACAGAGATTGGTGCAAGAAAGGCTCTGGTTCTCCCAGGATTTTGTCACTTGCTTACCACCAAAAAACCCAACACCTGCAAATTTAAAGAAACCTTAAAATTGGCTGTCTTTAATCCCACACATTTTTCTGTAAGCCTCCTAAAATCTACAGGTATCATTTAAAAAAAATAAAAATATCCTCAAACCAAACAGTGGTTCAGAACTCCAACTGGGGCCACATCCTCACGCTGCTGAGCACTCAGAGGTGCAGAGGTCCCGGCCTCTCCTGACAACCACCTTATACCACAGACACCAAAGGCGATGCACCCACCCCATCTCAGAGCTCCAGTTTTAATCTCCAGCACTTCCTACAGTCACAGGTCACCTGCAGTAACGTAACATATTCTCAGACAGCCAGACATGTGTCTCTGTTTTTTTGTAAGCCTGCAAATGAGCTTTAACTTGAGCAAAAAAAAAAAAATTGCTTTTTTCAATAAAGGATTTCAGGTAGTGCAACATGATGGACTATGCCAGTGGGCACCTCTGGTTCACCAAGCATCTTCGTGCCCTCTGCTTGTCCACATCTAATACTGGCCCAAGAGGGCTCACTTTTTTTTTTCTCCAGTTTGTTTTTTTTTCCCCTTTTATAAAAACCAGGACTATCAAACCTTTTATATCCAAGAACTTCCATGACTGAGATGTACAGCGTGCGCTCAAACCCCACCAACTTTAATACAGGGTTGACTCCTCAGTAGCAAACTTCTTGCCAAGCATCAACTGCAATTTTTTGTTGTGTATCAAACCCCTTCTACTCTAGATCAGGATTCACTTCCTGGGTAGCTGGCTTCCTGGGAAGTTTCTATCCTCAAACAGACACTCAACAGGAATGTATCCAGTCTCAAATTTATGAAATAAAAAGCAAACAGGACAGGAAAAAAATAGTGAACCAACCTCTGAGTCTCTCATGCAGCACAAAGAATCCCCTTCCCCCTCCCACCTTGAAGGACACATATAAAGATGGAGGTGGTGCAGGAGGCTCCTGCACAGGGATCTGGCCCCGCCTGGGCTGTAAGAATTCGGATACCGCACAAGTTTAGAAATCCATCAGTGAACAAGGCTTTACTGACAACTTTTCATACAGTTAAAAAATAAAAATACAGAACAACAGCGGACAGTGTCACATATTAAAAACGAATAAAATGGGCTCTATTTAAAATTTTAATAGATATTATAGGTATTAAAATTAATTAGAAACTAAAAATCTTACCACTTTGGTTGAGGTGTTTTGAGCCTCCACCAAAATGATCAGCCTTAAAAACAACCGGGTTTTGTGACACACAAAGAAAACATGAATTTGAAAAGACAGTGTGGGCTAGGCAGTGTCTTTGACTATAACTATCACCATATGTTCTTCTTCTAACTTCCCCAATGTCCTTAGTGCTGACTGGAGGTACTGCTGAGAGAACTCGCAAGGAGGGAACGCGTAAAGCATGCCTGTGCTGTCCCTGCCCTTTGCCCCTCCCACGGGCAGGCTGATAACCCCAGCAGCCTGCTTCTGTTTCAAGTAGGAGACCAGGTTCCTGAGAAGCCGTCGCTGCAAGCCAGGCTCCACAGCAGGGAAGGTCCCCTCGGCCCCTGCCCCTGCCGGGGCGGACTGGGTCGCCAGGAGCACGGCGTAGCCGTTGGGGCTGCCTTGTTTGATACGGCGGGTCACTTCATCCAGCTTGGGCTGGTCCAGCCGAAGTCTCTGAGCGATTTTGAGCTGCGTCAACTTCCCGCCGGACGAATGGTCTTTGAGGAGTCCATTGATGACACCCAGGTCTCCCTCCAGGATGTGCATAGAGGTGGGGAAGCAGCTGTTTTTTAGCACAAGAAGCCCATTCCAAGCAAGTTGCAGTGTCTGAGCATATTCTGACAAATTCTTTAGCTTTTTGGTCTCAGATTTTGGCTCCTCATGAGTTTTTGATTCCGATTCACCAGTTCGATGATTGCGTTCGCTGTCCCTTTTTTTAGGCTGGGGAGCATCGGATGGCTCACGATGGGGTTTCTCCTCAGCCGCATGACGATTGTTCTGGAGGGAGTTACTCTGCTCTTTCTCGGCCCCGGGTTCTGTAGTGTGATTCTCCTTGCGAGCCCTCTCAGGGCTGCGGTCTAGAGCTGGCCCACTGGCCTTTGTCCTGCTTCTGTCCTCGTAAGGCGAGTGAGTAGTCCTCCCACGGTCACTGGAAAGACTCCGGCGTTTCCGCCTCTCTTCCCATGGTTTGGGCACGCTGCGGTCGCCGTCGCTGCCCCAGCGCTCCCCGCTCCGGCTGCGCACGGAGCGGCTGTAGCTCTCCAGGTTGTTCCTGCGTTCGGCGTTTTTGGCAGGGCTGGCCCATTCTGCCTCCACAAAGCTCCTGTCTCTGTCCGAGTACAGGAGGTGCGGAGGAGTCCTATCCCGCACCCTCAAGTCTTGCTCCAGGCTCCGGTGCCGGCTGTATCCATCAGCCAGCAGCTCATAGTGCACAGGGAGCGGCGCGGGCTGGTACTGCTGCGGGTATCTCGTCTCTTCTGCTTTGGCAAAATCCACTCGGAGCCTCCTCTCCGGTCCGCCCAAGGGGAAGCCCCTCATTTGAGCGCAGGCGGCCTGGGCAGCGTCCAGGCTCTCGTACTGGATGTAAGCGAAGCTGTCGCCCTTCACGTAGTCAATAGTCCTGATGCTGCCAAAGCGGTCGAATTCCCTGGCCAGGGCGGCCAGGGAAGTGCTGGGGCCCAGACCCCCCACCCACAGCCGGGTGGTAGGGTTGGCTTTCCCGTAGCCAATTTTGATGGGGTTCCTGCCCACAACGCGGCCTGACATGGCCACCTTGGCCCGGTGCGCCATGTCCAAGTTCTGGAACTTGAGGAAGGCGTAGGCACCGCCTTGGCCCCGCGCGGGGCGCTTGATCACCACCTCCTCGATGATACCATACTTCTCGAAGGCGCGTCGCAGCTCCACCTCCGACACGTTGTGGTCCAGGTTGCCGATGAAGAGGTTGCGGGTCGCTCTCTGGTCATCCTCCGGCATCAGGTCTTCCTCGGCCACAATGGGGTAACTGTACGGGCGGCCGCGCTCGTCGTAGAGCCCGTAGTAATCCAGGGCCCGCTCCCGCTCCCGGGAGAGCCCGATGGCAGCTGCTTCCAGCGCGAAGGCAGCGGCGGCAGCGTGAGCGTGGCGGGGCCGTGGCTCTCGCAGCAAGGGGCTGGTGACCGGCGACAGTGACCGCTGTTTGTACTGGTAGGCGCCGTGCAGGGGCGGCAGGTAGCCCAGCGGCTCCGGGGAGGGCGCGGGGGGCGGCGTGCGGCTGCGGCGGCCCCCACGCAGGTACACGGGCTCCACCTTGAGCGGGCGGTCGTAGAGCAG